>JABANP010000187.1:0-91589 GCA_013115135.1 Perkinsus olseni | reverse complement strand
CCAGTTGAGTTCCTCTCGTCATGTCTCCCATATCTGCTGCTGAAGACAGCCATGTGCTATATATATCGGTGGACATGGATGGTGTCCTTTGCAACTTAGATGCGGCTTTGGGAAGAGAAATGCATGATCGTAATACCGGCGCGTTTGAGGATTTGTACCCCAATATCGCAGGACTAAGCACGAGTACAACTTCGTAGTACCTAAGTACACCTTAGTACTTATTCTCCTGACTGAAGTAGAGTGATTCACGGCTTTTTTACTCTGCGGTTTTCAATGAGTACTGTTCATGATCGTGATGTCGATTCTTGCAGCATCGCGCCAACTATCATCTCTCGATAGGTTACGGTGTACTTCCTATAGCACCCAGCCAGCGGATACGCTACAGTATAACCACAGAAGTAGCGCTTCCCACTCTCGTGGTTGTGCATTTTATATCCTCTTAGTATTCTTCCTTGGATGAGTCCTACCGAGATTATGTGCTCGAGATTCTGTACAGTCGTGGGTAGGGCGCCATGTGATGTGTCTCATAGTACCCAATAGTACTTGCAGGTTCTTCGAGAGTATTCCCCCCATTCCTGGTGCCATCCAGGGAGTGAAGCTCCTCGCTAGCGTTCCCAACGTTAAAGCAAGGACCTCTTCCAGCGCTCTCTTGCCATGTCATCTCCGTCATCAGGTTATAGTAACTTCATCTTATCTGTTGGACTCTCGACATTGTGCCTCGGAGAAGAAGAAATGGGTAGACGATCATTTAGGCGAAGTTAAGATCATCCACTACTAACCGCAGCCCGAGCCTCCAACAGGCACGACCCCCCGATTCATAGTAGACTTGGTCTTGGATAAAACACTACTTTTTGGTGACGTACTCATTGACGATAATCCTCGAATCACCGGTAGGTTAAAACTTGGGGAATTCAAATTGGTTAAAATTTTAATTTGGGGAAAGAAAAGATGCCTCGTCAGGGTCCTGTAGCCCACCTATGTTTGGTCATCAAGTACTCTTCACGCAACCGTGAGAGTGCTCAGGTTTGATAGTAGGTGCAGGAATTCGGTGAGATTAGGTATAACATGAGGGCGAAAGCAAGGCTTCGGCTTGACGGCTGGTTCACGACATTGGAAGAGGCTGAGGTATTTGTGGGTAAGCTACGCTTGCTGACCAAGCGGACCGAGAAGTCCTTGACGCTTGCCGACGGGCCAACACGTACATGCTGGGCTCCCTCACTAGAAACGATGAGCGAGTGTCGGGGAGGTTGCACAGAGCATTGTGAAGACAGTTTTTGTCATGTTTGTCGGAAAATGAAGGGATGCGAGCTGTGATCGCAGGGCTTCCTTCAGAGGTCACTTCGGGTTTCACTCGAATTTTGGGGTCGGAATCTGATAATAACTTCAATGGTATATCCTCGGTGATTGCGGCTTAGTTGTAGTGAATGCATTCAATCCCACTGGTGGTTAGGGAGCTCTGCATCGTTTGTAGGGGGAATTGATATTCCTATGGGAGAAAGATAGTCGATGTTCTGGACTGAAAGGTCGGCTGGGAGAGTTCATCCGAATTGGATAAGCTCACAATAGTATCTTGATATATCTTATGTATAGTAGAGGGTATTTTGAAGATACTCTCTACTATATATAATAGCCATCCATAATGTCATAATTATGTCATAGTTGGATGGTGATTGATGATTCAATGGCTGGCTATTATCATCATGATGTTTTATTGATAGGAGCTTCGCCGGACTGCTGCTGCTGCTGCTGACTTCATGCTCAAGTTCACATCCATTCGCCCGTGATAATCTATGATGATTCATATGTCCTCATCTTGAATACTGAGATCATCGACGTTCTAATATCCTTGGAGGTGGTTCTAGATTTTCCCGAACTGACACCGAATTTGGTATATCATCGTCCAACCATGGACTTTCTGCCTCTCGACGTATTGCGGCGAAGAGGTAGGGTGCAGCTGGATTTGGTCTCCGAGTGGTAATCATGCATGCGAGTGCAAGGGACAGAATGAAGTTAGCCGGTTATCTCTAATAATCTGCATACTCTGATACTGAGCATTACTCGATACCCGGCCAAACTGCATTCTTAACATCTGCGCGGCGCCTCAGGAACTCAGAATTCCTGAGCATTTTTGTGTGTATAACTAGTTATGCAGAGGACAGGCTATCTGAGGGGATTACGAAAGGAGGAGACCTGAGTTGGTTACCGCAGCATGTGGGACCGTTTGAGGGCGTCTCGAAAATGTCTGCTTGGGAATTGTATCGTCTGCCATAAGGCTTATGGGTGCTTGCACAAAATCAACCACGGGTTTTGCGAGCAATGACGTGATTAGTGGCGTTGTTCAGTAGAGGTTCAATAAGGTATTTCGCTGAGGTTGGATGACTACAATTTCTATAATACCGGCGTTCTGACCGCTGAGCGGTACGACGGAATGCCCGTTGCCCAGCGCTGCAAATCGAAGGCGGGCTCCCGCCGGTGTCCAACCTCGACTATCGCTGACACTATCGTAGTTGTGGCAGCGGTCTGGGAACTTCCACTTCTGTTCCACAGGCACTCTGTTCCCTCGAGTAAATGCAAGCATGGCTCGAGTAAATCCAAACAATTGAGGTTGCCTGCCATGCCGAGTATAGACGAGTTTGTTGCCGTGGGCGCCCGACTGCGCTACTCGGGCTCTTGTGAGGGGTACTTCTGTGGATTTTTGCTGATTTACTAATCCGGGTGTCCAATAGAATAATTTACCTGAGCTTTTAGAACACTCCCAGGATCATCTTCTAAATGATACGTACAGCCCTGGGAGCGCTGCAAGGTTTCCGGGAAGGCCTGTTCGGGTTTCAGAAGATACCAGTTCGAGCTGGCTGTTGCTAGATTGTCTTCATTAGTCAATGCGACCACCCGCGGCTGCTGCTGCTCCGGTCGGGGGCAGGCGGATAAGGGCGCTCAACGTCGCGGAGAAGAATTCTGTGGCGCGCGAAATTTGTCGAGTCCTGGGTGGTGGGGTAATACCCAATGGCAACCCGCCTGTAGGGGAGTTCCCTTATCGGCTGCTTGGGAATGTTGATGTAGTGAAGGGGACGGGGCGGGTTTTACCGGTTTTCGGCTCCTTGTTCGGGTTCAATAGACCGCCGGGCAACGAGTCGGAATGAGTGTCGAAGTTGGCAATGAATCTTATCAGCTCTCGTATGATCGTACGGATTGTGATAGAATCGTATTATGGGCACTATGTCGTTGCAGTAGGTGTAGTGAAGTAGATTGGGCTCATAGCGAACGAGACAGAGCAGATAGGGGGCGGAGTAGTTGAGAGAATGGAGGGATAATGCGAAGCTAGTATGAGCACAGCTCCATTGTGTTCTGTAGACAGTGCAGATCGTCCTGTTACTCTTATGAATTGAAGATATTTTGTTAAGTTTGATGAACTCATGGTTGAGCTTATCTAATTGTGTGACCCGACGATGATTCCAATTTGGATTATCTTTTATAACTACGGAGGTCGAGAGTGGCGAACTTGTAAAGATACTCCTTCAGGGAGCGGGTCCTCAAGCTCCAGTAGCCTTCCGTACCGTTAGGCGGTCTCGCACAGGCCTCATGAACGGAAAGTGTCTGCTATCAGGTCATGATGGTGGTTACAGCCGTCCGCGGGCACCTGATGGGACTGGACTTCGAAGCAGAATACCGGGGGCAGTGGGACAGAGTCGATCCCGAGAGTCCGTATAACGCGCCTCTTGTTAAGTAGTAGGAGGGGACGTCTGTAATCTGCAAACTCTAATGACTACTATCAATTTATCTTGGATTTGTTCTCCATTGTTCGGTTAATTGTTATTCCGTAAATTCCAAAAATTTTCAGTAAAAATTCAAAAGACGTGTTTATGTACTTAGATTTATACCAATTTAGTTTCTACAGTATAGGAGTATGCCCCCAAGGCAAGCAACCCATCCGCAGTGCTCGGTTTGGCGTAGCCCGTTGTTCCGACACTATCACTTACTGCATCTCCGAGCTGTTTGCTATCACGTCGTTGCCTTCGCTCGTTGGTATCTTCAAAAAAGCACCGGTAGAGTTCTAGGTCAGTTGCCTCGGATATGGGCCCTGTGGCGAACAACCTGAGGCGGCTGGCTCGGACGTGTGATTGGCTGGTGTTGTGGCTTGATTGCGATCGAGAGGGAGAGGCGATTGCTTACGAGGTTATACAGATAGCAAGGGAGGTAATGCCTGTGAACGGTTAATTGGGTGAAAAAATCCGATCTGGTCGGCGTTTTTGCCGCGTTATATGACGAGGAACTGCCGGATCGGAGTTTCGTCTCTGAGTAGAAGAAAGTGAAGTGCAGGTTGAGTGAGAACCCATCAGAAATCCTGGATTCTCGAGCTCGAGTATATATCCTGGTGTGGGCCTTTCGCTGCAGCAATGTTTGAAATAGACGAGGTCTTGCGCATTCCCGTGATTCCCTTTGGCGAGGATCCTTGGCGCAGTGTCCGTCGAGTTCCGCAATATGTTGAGAATTATAATTATCTTAGCAAGAGTTTTCGTCGATCTTCATCCCTTTGGGGATGCGTGATAGTTTGAGCGATTCATTTAGAATGAATCGCCTACTGTAGGACTGCTCATTTTTACCCTACTCAGGCCAACCCGAGGTTGGACGTCTATCGAGCCAACTTCTCTGCCCTCACGCATGCCGACCTCACACGCGCTTGCTTGAATCTAGCCCGGCCTAATCCTCATCTGGCGGCTGCAGTGGATGCGCGCCAGGAAATCGACCTTCGAATTGGTAATAGGAACGATGGGGATCTCTCGGGATCGAACCTGCGCGGGTTTGCCTCCATTGCCAACGTCTATGACGGTCGACGGCCATTCCCTCAACGACCAACAGGCTGCTCTCTTGTTGGACTTGTCACTCACTCTACTAGCTCATTGAAGATCGCTGATGACGGCTCGGCCACCACGAAACGGAGCAATGGCTGTACAGCGAGTATGTATATCTTTTCATACCACACCTTCCGTAAATTCTTGCAGTAGACAGATGCCCTCAGATCAAGCGTTCGAGTCAGTGGGACCTTATCTCAGGCGCATCATTCACAAGATATCTCACTTTGCGGTATAAAAGGAAACTGCCGTTGTTGGAGGGCATCCTTTCCTACGGCCCCTGCCAATTCCCGACTCTCGGCTTCGTCGTTCAGCGGTGGCTCAGGCAGAGGAATTTCATTCGGGAACCGTTTTGGACCATCAACTGCACGGTGAGTGCCGCCCGCAATTGGAGGAGAAGGGTTTTATGGATTCGAAGCTTTCGAGATACCTGCGCACGCTCGACGGTCGAGTCTTGCTCCAATCGTAGCTGTGCTCGCCTTTGGAAAAATTCCCCGCGACTGAAAGTTCACATAATTCTCCCTCGTAGATATGTGTACCAATGAGGGCTTCCGGTGATGATGCGGATCAGCCTCTGATCAAGAGCGATCCTGAGGATGGCCCGACGGTCGAAGTGAAGCTCCATTGGGGACGGAATCGTCTATTCGACCACCTAGTTACCACCATATTATATGACAGATGCCTACAGCATGTCAGAGAGGTACTGCCAACGGGTAGCTCGCCTTTGCCTAGTAGCGAAGCCACGCCGTATCAAGACTCCGGTGGAATTTGGAGACAATCGAGCAAGACGAGGATTTGTGTTGTTCGGGTTCGGGTATTAATATGTTGGTACCATTTTGGCCCCGCATCACCTACTTTCGGTCTTTCCTACTGTGCACACCATAGAAGTAGTTGATGTGACCTTAGAGTACGCATATTCGCTCCATAGCGACTTTCGTCATCACTTCTCGAGAAAGATTTGGACCTACTCTCTCTTAGTTTGGTGGCGGAATTGTTACCCAAGTATCCCACAACCCCAAGTCTAGATGGCGGCCCCTTCCTCTGAGCACGGTGGAGTTCGCCAAACTGGCGTCTAGTAAACTGCGAATAGACTCTCGACAGGCGATGAGGATTGCTGAGGAATTGTGAGTTGGGTCACCCTACTAGATTGACTAGAGGCTTCGTGTCTCTGTGGCGATGGCTATGAAGGTGCACTCGACGACCCGCCACATTACAGTTTTCAACCAAGGCCACGTTTTAGGGGACGCTGTATAAATCGAGTTCCGCCATTAATTCGGCGTGAGATGGTATCATCAATCATTGGCGATGATTTATCGCATCTGCCGGGAAGATATTCTCACTATCTTGTCAACTTGAGAAAATGGCAGAAGGGAAATCGTCATCGTGAGATTCATGATGGCGATTTCTCTCTCAACTTTTACGTGATGCGTATCGGTGTAGATGAACGGATACCGCACCAGCGCTGCCTAATGTTGGTGCGTGTGTGGTAAAGATCGGTGGTGTGATCTTGAAGTGGTAGGTACAACAGGGGTATGATATCCTATCCTCGGACTGAGACCGATAGATTCAATCCCACTATCGACTTGCTGGAGCTAGTGCGACTACAGCAGGGCAGTCAAGTGTGGGGTGCCTTTGTCAATGAACTACTTCAAGGGAAGTTCACACAGGCTAGGAGAGGAAATCATGATGATGGTGATGAGGGTGCTTCAGCATCCCGTCGCGCGCCACAGTTCGTGGCTGCTGCATTGCCAAGCTGGCAATGCATCAGCCACTCGCGACAGTATTGTAGCACGAGCAAACTGATGGTTGCATAACATGCCAGTGGCTTGGTTTTCTTTCACAGTTTCCGCAGTTTAGCATAGTAAAATCCTTTTCGAAGAGCCTTGTGAAGGAAGTGAGTAGTACCAGAGGCTGATTGCCATGCTGTCGCTGGGGCTCTTGCTATGACTGCCTGTAGGTGCGCATCCTCCTATCCATCCAGTACAGTTGGCTGGGCCTGGGTCACAGATACCTCTGCAGGGCGAGCAGTGGAGGGTCTATGAGCTCATAACGAGGCACTTCCTTGCCTGTGTAGCTCCTGATGCCATAGGTGAGGTACACGCTCGGAGCGTTACGCTCCCTTGATTGTGGCTACAGTACTGCTCAGTATTGAAAAAACGATTCACATTCTTCTCACAGAATCTCCAATACGAATATTGATGAACATACGGGAGAGTGCGCTCGGCTAGCCACGTCAGCTTGGTGATAGCAAGTCTGACAGGCTTAGTCTGTTAACTGCATAGCGAGTTGGTATGAGTGGCTCGCGGTGGTAGCATACATGGTCTAAGACGGCGGCAGAAAAAGCAGGAACTGATCGGCGAAAAGACTCGAGGGGATACTGTGGGATTGGTGCAAGGCAGCGTCTTTTTTGAAGTCTTCTAACAGATCCGAGACTCAACTAGGATGGATACCTCACCTCAAACTTTGGGGCTCAAAGTGGCGGAGGCCACAGACAAGGTCCACGGCAATGTTCACGCGATTGCCAGAAACCCTTCTCGCTGGGGTTGTCGAGTGAATAACATTTGAACAGTAACATGCTCTGGGTAGTAGCGTCTAGGGCGCGCTATCTGTGGGCAGTGCAGATATTGTCTTCCCGGCAAGTTCGAGGCATTGAGCAAGTACGAAGCAGGAGTCATGATTGCCCCAGCTGCTGGGGCCCAGCAGTCTGCTGGCGGCCGACGCTTATCATTTTCTTCGAAAACGTGAACCCGCTTCCTTCCTTCGGGATGGCAATGCTAGACGTCATCATTGGGGCCCACAGCTTTCTCAAATGCGGCCACCACTGCACGGCCTACAATTTCCCAAACACGTACATCCGGTTCTCTAACGCCAACGCCGATGTCTGGGGACTCACAGGCACTCACAGACACAGTTTTTGAGCGTGGAGTCGGGGGCGTAAGCATCTATTTGAGTTCAAAGACAGTGGACATACGGGCGTTGATCTACCGTCTCAGCCTACGAAACGGCTTCCGAGTCATCGAGGACTACCGGAGCAAGAACACCAACAAGCTACATGAAGTCCCCAATACCAAAGCGCTGCCGACCGTAACGAACTTGCGGCAGAACATGGGAGCTATATAGGGTAGATGGTCGTTTGAGAGCTTTGCTGGTTGATTCGCGAGGAGCGCGAGTGCAGAGCGGAAGGCGCTGATCTCTTTTCTATGATACAAGGTGGGAGGCATTCGATTTTCAAAATAGCGTGGATCGGACTCTCCGCCGGAGGGCTTCCTGTGACCTGCCGCCGCCGGCAGGCTGCCGGTCGGAAACCTGAGATCTGGAAGAGGGTAGTTAGCCTCCTCTGTGAGTGCAACAATCAGTGCTGTAACCCGTCGTTCGGGCTGTCCATAGTGTTGTATATCATCCATCTTGGTTTGAGCTTTCTACTATCTTCAACTAATCCTTTGCGTTCGAGAAACTGGAAAGTTTCCAGTCATCGGAACCCAATGGCAACTTCTCGTTGACCTCCAAGGTCATTGTCCAAGGTCTCGAAGGCCGACCCATTTCACTGCCGTGCGCATCTCAGGACTTCCGGTAGATGGTACAAACGATATTGCTGTTGGTTGAACCAACTTGGTTCTGGCCCTTCCGAGCCCGATCAACTCGTCTTGTTTGCTTTGCAGGCGCGGAGTCGCGGATTGAAGTCACTGTCGGGGACGAGACTTTCAATGCTACCGGCCTCACTGTGGTGGAGGAGAACTGGCTCGAGGTGAGTTACTAGGGTCGGTAACTGGCAGTTACTAATTGGCTTATTAGGAGAGTAACGATCGACTCAGCAGTCACGATGGCAACCATGCAGTGTATTTCACTATGCGTACAGTTTGCCTCAGGTCTACCCGTACGTAAAATGGAAAGGGTCGACCGAGCTGCCACCAGTAGTCCTGCACCAGAGGGTCCGAGTAACTGAGTTGATGATGTCCAGCGGGATGACGGAGCCGCCGGAGCTCCTCTCCGAGGCTGAGCTGATCGATCTGATGGATAAGAATCATATCGGTGAGTGTGGCTCTTTGTGAGCACTGTTGAGTTGATATTCGACCGCCCTTCTGGAGGCGAGAGCGTTCATCGTGATCTGCTTCTCGACGCTGCCATGTACGAACATGTGCAGTAGAAGTTCACACATGATGAATGACACATTGAAAATTATAGGCTTACCGAACACCACTGGTTTGCGGTATTCTCTTGTCTACGTGGGCCCCCTCGGGATCCGCAGTCTCAGAATTGTCCGCATTACTGTCGCGAGATTGATGGCTGCCGTGTGGGAATCGCCGGGCGAGGAGGTGTCCAGCAAGGCCTATCTAGTTCTGAAGAGACAAGCTTCGCTATTATACGACTTTGATAACGTCGCATCACCAGCGCTTGCACGGGTGTATTTGCTTCGTTCATGGTCGCCGACCATTGGTCGGGTGCGAAGGATAGTTGGCGAGTGACGGTACATTCACGGAGCGGTTCTCAAGGAGAACTTCTCCTTATTGTCAGGTACAGATGCCACCATGCATGAGCACATTGCGACTATCGAGAACCGTGGTTACGCAAGTCGTACCCCTGGTGGAAGGTTCAGCCCATCAGAACTTGGTGTGGCATTAGTCCAGGGATTTGGCGCTTTCCAAAACCTACATGGACGAGGTGATCGATGGCTTGCGAGTCACGATTAGCTCCGGTCGAATCCAAATGTTCTCGAGGATGGCTACCTCATATCAAAGCGAGTCCTCTCAAATCGTTTGGGTGGAAACTGCGGCAGTTTTGAGCTGGCAGATCTGTCCTGTTTCGGGCGCTTACTGGCTTGTAATGATAGAGTTGGACGAAAGCTGTTATGCTCTTCCCATCGGTCGACGCTGCGCTCGCATTCTTCAGATGGTGACTTTAGACTGCATCTGGCGGCCCCGAGACTGCGCGCTCAGATGGAGGCCGATATGGACCTGGTGGCGAGGGGAGCGAAAACCAAAGATACGATGGTGGCGGCTTGCCTGACCACTATGAGGCAAATTTACGTGATGGTTAGTGAGGGCCCTCAGCCGATCGATAGGGAAATGCGGCGCCTCGAGGTTGAACAGCAGCAGTTCTTAGCGGCTAATCCTGGTAAGGGTGTAGGGAAGGGAAAAGGGCGACAGCAGCAGGGTCCTAGGGGAGGGGCTAGACGAGGAGGGAAGGGATACAGAGGGAAGGGGCGAGGAGTAAGGCGAGGGGGGCAGTATCGAGGGAGGGGCAGAGGAGGGAAGGGGAAGGGCAGGTAGAGTGTAATGTTTCTCAGCCTGCATGATACAGTAATGGGAACTATGAGTTGTGTTTGCAGTACGTGAAATCGAACCCGGGTCGTTGGCAGTGATACCCATCAATTATACCAGTAGCATTCCGATATTTGGCGGTCGAAGCTACCGCGTCGCTTCTGTCAACGGTAAAAACGACCTCACTAAGCACACTCGAGCGCATTCGCACTGTGATGCTGTGGCCCCAGTATCAGACTGCGCAATAACAGTGTTATTATAACACCCTGAACCTGCCACCAAAAGCTTCTTTCATCCGATGGCCTCGAGGTAGTGTCAAGCAATGGCATCGAACTCTGATTCTGAGTTCGAGGTTGGTTATCATCCCTCTGTTCTGTACCCGCACCAGCTGATGATGGGTCTGAGGAGCGTGCATTTTTCTAAGGCAAATTCAAAAATTTCTCGTTTCCCGTCAAGTAAGGGGAGTTTAGAGCTGAAATTTGAAGAGGATACAGATATTATCATGATACATCACATGTTAAGTCGGAAAGGTCATATTCGAAACGGTTACTGATATATCAGGGCGAGCGAAAAAATCACCCCCGCGTATTGTGGAATCATTGACGTTGCAGCTCAAGACGAACCGTCTTAGACGGTTGAAGAATCACCTACACCTGAATTCAGCAAGCAAGTACTGCAATTATGATGTTCTGCTATATTACGAGACTGGCTACTGATTGAGAACAAAACACCCGAGTTTTGCCTCCTGGAATCCAATCCTCCGTCTACTGCCACTTAGCATAGCTTCAGCTTAGACTACTCAATGAGTAAGACTGAACCGAGTGGTACCTGCTAATTAGCGGTGATATTCGTCGATTACTCTCAATCCCGGTTTTTAACTTCTTTGAGCCCTGTCTCGAAAGGGCACGCTGTGGCCGCATCAGTGGTGCGCATCAACTCGGCTTTCTTTGCCGCAGACACTGAACGAAGTCACGAGCGTTGGACTGAAGGTTTCACTGGCGCCCGCCAACTCCCTCGTCTGCAATCGTAGTACATCGTAGAGCGGCACAGCGGCCCACGATGATCCTATGCATCAGAAGTTCTGGTCATAATATGATATGACCCATATTGCAGTTTCGGACATTTTACGTTGCACTTTTTGGATGCTGTTTTTGCACTTGGAAAGGATTCCTTCAGTCGACCTGAATATGAATTGAAGTCTCTATGAATTGACTCTTGGACCAAGAGTCTTCCCATCGTCACTGGCAAGTCCGGTAACTGGCTTCGTTGTTCGAAGAGACACATCCGCATGACGATTAAATCGTCACGATTTGCAAAGGCGCTCAATGTGGACGCGAAGGATTGTGGGCTGGGAGTAGCGGCTTTTGGCGGGTAATCAGAGTACGAAAGAAGGTCAGACTCACGGTAAAAGCAGGTGGCCGGAGGCGATTTACTACATTCCACGTTTCGAAACGTTGGTGCCCTCATGCTCAACGCAAAGCGGCAGCACTACAGAGACGAGCTTAATGAGCCCCATCCTGATGGGAGTCTACCGGGAGATAACCATTTGGCCGTTAAAATAATAGTAGCATTCGAAGGGCCGAACCACGTAGATTTATAAGAAAAGGGCATGTTGAAACGTCACCTCCTGGAATTGATGGTACCTTCGAATATTAGTGTTCAAAGAGAATCCCCTCCTCAGGGTCTGGAACAAAAGCATTGAGCGTTCCAATGTATCATGCACTTCTCGTCGGGAGGGCATGGCTTTCCGCAGGCACCTGCAGGGCATTCATACGATGGAGAGTACAACGCACGGAGTCGGGCATCGCACTGCAGGGGAGCAGATAGCAGAACGAACCAGAAAATAGTGATGTAGGTCTTAGCCATATTAATGATAACCTGTAACGGATAGTCGATAATCCCCTCTTCAGATTGAGGCGCGATCTCTCTGAACAGTAGGCCGCTCAGTATAGAAATGGCGGTCTACTGTCTACACTGCCACTGAGTGCAATATGATGGATTAGAGCTGAGCCTGAGTGGCTCAGAACACAGGGCTACAGTGCCGTCCTGTTAGCTTTTCCTGCAGCCTAGGCAAGACCGCGGAGGATTCTCTCAGCTTCAATCTCGGCTCAACCTGCATTGATATCTCCGCGTCACGGCCTGCGGTGTCACACGTACGCCTCAACTAGTTCCACCTGTCATAGAGACTCAACGGACAGAGCAACGCTGGTGATTGCTTTGCAGCACTCGGAGCATGAGGCTCTTCGAGGTTCATTACTTGCTATTCACGATTCACGATTACCTGCTATTTCCCTTCGGCTGCGATCACGGGGAATCCGCATGGACAGTCTCCTTTGGAGACAGTGTATCCGGGGCGTCCGGGGCGTCAGGCCCTATGCAGTGAAGGATCACGCGTTACCGTTTCTCACCTCTCTGATGGATCAAATGACTGAGTATTGGAGAGCACTCGAGACTAGTGATATTCCAATTCTGAGGACCGTGGCCGTGCTCTTGTCTCGTATGCAAGCAGCTTAGCTGGAAGTTTAAGCAGGGTGAGACGATCTCGGTCAGCTGGGGACAGCCTACGCGCATTGATGCTTTTACGCAACCGTTAACAATGCTAACTTTATATCCTCATCGCAATCATCTTGGACTTCCGTACATTAATTAATGTATCTTCTTAACTTCCGTGACGCTGAACTTCAGCGTGTGAAGTGATTTGTTGAAGTTTTCGCGACCATTAAGTGCTGAGTTGATCAATACTATCAGGCTGATAGAGATTACTTAAATCTGATTGAGATGCATGATGAGTGATTCTGATAAGTGGCCCATTAGCCGGAGCAATGATCGATGATTGTGATCAATGATTTGTGAATCGCAAATTGTGATAGCGATCATCAATCAAATCACGATCGTAATCATTAGTCAAGGTGTCTGAGAATTCGATCAGCGGCACGATCTTAAGCAAAATCAACTGTCTCTGATAAAAATGGCTGACATGAAATCCATTACTTGAATGCCATTCAATGAAAGGGAATCACCGGGGGTGGTTTTTTTGAGCGTTCTCTGATGGATCAAATGAGCCTGATGAAATTGCGCTGAATCGAATTTCCGTGGGCGAGGTGAGAATGCACGAGTTGAACGGTGGATGAAAATATGGGTAAGATGGGTAACACCGCCTCAAGAAATTTATTCACGAGGCCCGCGCGTCAATCCCATCACTCGAGCTGGACGACTCGGTTGGGTCCCGAGTTGACCGTTTTTCGTTAAACTGATTTAATCTTGCCAACACAAATCCAATTCCAACTTGAATCGCTCGTTGGTTATCGGCGATGACGGCTCCAGCAAACGATACATATTGAGATGGAAAAAAGGTGTCGATGAGAAATGCTCCAGTAAGCGAAACCCTCTGTTGATAATAAATGCTCCAGTAAGCTAAACCCTCTGTTGATAATAAATGCTCCAGTAAGCGAAACCCTCTGCTGATAATAAATGCGCCAGCTAGCGAACCTCTCTGCGGAAATGGGTAGCTGCTGACAATATATTCTTCAGCATATAACACCTTATCTCCTGAGTCGCTTCATCATTACTTCAACTTGGCTATGCCGAGTCTAGCGTTCTGCGGTTGGAACTCCAAGTAGTTACCGTAGAGCGTCTTGTCAGGTAATACCCAGTCATTGTCTTCAGCAGGAACTATATCGATATAGCATTGATTCATTAAATTATGATAGTAGGCAGCGTGATCCATAGTCAGCTGCACTTCCCCAACAGCCCCCAAGGCAAATGTTATTGTGGGTAGAAATGCTGCGTCGGCGCAGTCGAAGAGATACACTTTGCTTGCGGGGGCAAACGTGAACTTAACAGTTCTGCCGGCAGTCTTCGAGGCCTCGGCTTGTATCGAACGTAACAACGAGTCGATGTACTTAGAGGGCACCAAGACGAAGTTAGTACCAGTATCGATGAGTAGATCCTGATTGATTCGAGCAACAGAGGGACCATTACCGACTTTTAGTGAGTCGAGTTTGACTTCTAGTACCGCTGGCTTACTGAACCTCACGAATCTCAGAGGCTTCACGTACAACGTGTCGTCTCCTCCACCCAGCAGGAGCTCTCCGCTGGACTCGAAGCTTCCCGCTGAGGGTCGGCTCAAGTAAAGAGCGAACGTTGGACTGGACACCTTAGACTGTCCGTACAACTGCGTCAGCACGGAGGGAAGCTTGGAGGCATCAGGCGATAGGCCGAGAATGTTAGCGGCATTCCGCGACGGAGGCGGGGGCTTCTGACCCTTGATCACCCCGAAACCGAGCTTGCCAACCACCGTATCACCCAACTGCACTGATCCTTGCCATGGGAAAACGCTGACCTCCTTAAAACCATATGTAATTTTTATAGTTGGCCTGGAGTCGCAACCTTTCGGACAAGTGTAGCAACCCATTTGCAGAGTAGTGCAGCTGCCTGGGCGAGTAACATGCTCATACCAGTCCTTCCAGATAACAGTTAGCTCAGGGCTTCCTGTGTCGACTTGAGCATATATCTGTTGTTGATCGACAACCACATGAGCGTAGAGTCTGGGGACGTTATAGTCAAGTGTCGTGCGTCTGACAAGTTGCCTCAATACTTGACCAGAGCTCTCTTGTAGGATTCCCCACCAGGTTAAGGTGGAAAGGAGGAGACTTCGACGCATCGGCAAGACTCGGGGCATGGAACCTCTAATACAACTGACAGTATGCTGTACACGCGCAGCACATCTCAAGATATACAGGTAAAGATAACAATCAACTCGGCGTTTGAAATCGATGTGACGCAGAAGCAACCGTGATTTGTCCGGCTTACCCTGTATTTGGCTTTGCGGTAATCGATCGTTCCCCACGGTGCGAGCCCACCCGCACGCATGAAGTTTGCATTACTAGTCATAGCAACTGAACGACATTACTACCCATCCTGGTTGAATGAAGAAGTAGAACATAGCGCAGATGCTTGGTGTGCAAGGCTCATCGAGCCCTCGACGAGGGTCGTGACTTGTCAAACGTAGCATCTGCTGTGTGGGCACCCCGAAGGGGAAATCAGAAACCTGCGTGGCATCGGCGTGCAGCGTAACGCTAAGCTATCCGCTAACGGTGCTAGCGAATTGAACGTTCAACGCCCGGGCCAGTCAGACCCGGCTTGACTTTAGGGTGGGGTAGTTCCACAATCCAAGGAGAAGGGACGAGTTTCAAGGAAGTGCCTCCGGGGATCTGGTTCGGCACCCAGAATTCGGGTGTACTTCGCCTACGAAGTGGCCTACTTGCAGCGATAGCTGTGATGCACAGCTTTCGCCTTGGCACACGTGAGGGTTTTGCTGCTATTCACTTTAGTGGCAACTACCTCCTTTGCTACTGCGTGCCCACCTAAGGTGAGGCCCACCTGGTGGGCAACCTTGCTCGCTGTACGTGCGTTCATCCCAGCAAACACGTGCATTCCTCGTCATACTATTGATCATACATCCACCCCAAATACTAAAAGAGACCAGTTCCCTCTCAAATTGAGCCTCCTCTGAAATAGCCACACCTTACTGAGTTGTACTGCAAGTGTGGCTATTTGAGAGGCTCGAAGAAAGGCAAAACCGGACTCGAGAAGAGCTGGTCGACAATGAGATGCTATAGCGTAAACCTAGCCTAGCGTGCGCTTTGGCCTCAGTGAGAATGCGTTCTAGGTTATGAGTATTGCTCATGCACGAATGCTGCGAATGCGATCGTTGCTGTACTTTGAATACAACGCAAGTTTTCCAAGAACGCCGGGCAGTGCCTGGCAGGCACCAACTGCATGCTAAAGGTAACGTGTTTCATCAAATATTAATGCTCGGGCAGACCGGAATCCGACAGGACTGAATGAGCCCTGTCGACTGATTCACTCACTGAATCAGCTGACTGATCTTCAGTCAATCAGTCCGGCTGATCGAGGTCCCTACGATCGGCAACACACAAACTGAGGGTCGCCGAGTTCGAGACCAAGAAGTTGCCGATTTGCATTTCTCGTGTCAAGCCATACGTTCAGCATCCTCTACTGCGTCTTTACGCAACGCTGACTTCGGTTCAGCCGGGGTGTTGTTATTCTGGACCCGTCGATCCACCAGAGCCTCGCGGTTTGGCTTTCCATTCGTAGATTCAACGGTTCGAAATGTTGCCGCCCTCAGACTCAACGCAAACCAGCGACACTGCCGAGACGCTCATTCAAAGCTTCCAATCGTAATCAGAGTCTACTGCGGGATGCCCATCTGACCGTTATAGTAGTGTTCATAGGACAGAACCACGGAGATTTATAAAAAGATGGGCATGTTGAAATGCCATCTCCTGGGATTGTTGGTACCTTGGAATATTAGTGTTCAAAAAAGGCCCATCGTTGAAGACCCTTCCTCATTGAGGAATCCTCAGGGTCTGGAACAAAAACATTGACCATTCCAATGCAGCAAGCACTTCTCGCCGGAAGGGCATGGCTTCCCGCACACATCTGCACCACATTCGTATGATGAGGTGTGCAGGCCACGGAGTTGGGCACTGCACTGCGGGGGGCCATATAGCAGGGCGAACCAGAAAATAGTGATCAGGGAGAGGTAGGTCTTAGCCATATTAATGATAACCTGCAATAACCTCAGTCGACACTCCCCATGATCTCCCCCGACGCGCGGTCTTGTGTTGGATCGGCCTTGAGGGCCGCTCCGTGTGAAAATAGGAGCCTATTACGTGCACTGCAACTGAATGCAATATGATAGCTCAGGGCCTAGCCTGAGCTGTTCAGAACACAAGCTTGCAGTGCCGTCCTATTGTGCATTCCTGCAGCCGATGCGAAACCGCGGAGGACTCTCTCAGCTCCAGTCTAAGCTCAACTCGCATCAAGATCGATCGCGTCACGGTCTGAGGAGTCACTCGCACGCATCAACTTGTCGCAGAGGTTGGACCAAGTCACAAGCCTTTTCGCAACCTTCCTGAGGACAGAGCAAGGCGGGTGATTGCCATGTAGCACACACAGCACGAGACCCTTCGAAGCACATTGCCCGCTAAACAGTCGAGTCGATGCGGGAAGAATAATTGAGACATCCCAGTGATGTAGTCTTCTTACTCACACGCGAAGCACAGCACTATGTGACGGATGGTCACGCGTCACCGTTCGACTAATCTGAGGTTCAGATTCTGAGCATGAGCAGATCGGCAGCAGATGTTAACAATACAGTTTGGCCGGAAATCTGGGTGATGGTCGGGCTCAGCATGAGGGTATAGATATTACTGAAGATGACCGGCTGACTTTATTTGCATTGTTGCACTCGCGTGCATGGGTATGCGTTCTAGCCTAGAACTTACGCTAGGCTAGATTGCGCAGCGTAATCTACGCTAGAGATTCTCTAGTAGAGAATATCATCATCGATCGGCTCCTCTCGAGTCCGGTTTTTTACCACTCTTCGAGCCCCGCCTCGAATAGCCACACTGTACTGAGTTACTGTACATGCCCGTTGTTACTGGCACTCTACTAGGCTTAAAGTGATGTACTCTTCACCGAAGACTCTCAGAGTCTTGAGCGTTAATATGAACTGTGAATTCACAGGCCTCTGTGACAGAGGCTCTGTCTTCGGTGCTGCTCTCGGGAGGAGCTAGGCACGGTAACTCACGTAGCCTTAAGTCTTATGGGCTTCACATCATGTGGGCGATTTGGGGCTTCCCCAAGCGCAGCTATGCACTTGATAGAATTAGCTGCATTGACTACAAGTCGAAGTCTGGTCTTTATGCGGTAATTTATGGGGATTGAACGAATCACTGGTCGCTCGGTCTACACAGGACTGGGCTACTTCTCCGCCAAGGGCGCCCGTTTCAGTAACAGTGTAGCTTCGCCATAGTAGCAACGCAAGATGATGAGCAGATAGCTAAGTTAGCTAAGCTAACGAGTCTTTTTCCAAGCTGACTCTCTTGCGGGGAAGAATGCGCGTATGCAGTGCAACGTCGTATAATATTGACAGGCATGCTATCTTGAGCAATGAAATCATATCATCCCGGGCCAAGTGGTAGCTCGGTGTAGGTCGCGGGGGAAGTCTGCAGGATTCATGGTGCGATGAGTCCTCACTGAGGCCCTCTGCGCGGACTTCTTTCCTGAGTCCGAATGTTCCAGCTCAAACTGAGTCGGATCAATGTCTTTCTTCAGTGTCAGATAACCTGTGGTTGATTGACAATAATCAGCTATCGGCAGAAATGCAACATAACCATGTGAAAATTTCATCATGAACAACGTGTGCGAATCATAGGGCCTCCAGGGTGAGGGCCTCTCGTCCTCATCCACCCCTCACTGAGGGGATGTTCTCGAGTGCCCATCGTACCATACCAATCGTTAACGAATGTATTGCTTGCTACAACTTGCAGTGCCTAAAGAATCCGATTGCTCAAGTTCGAGCAGCTCAACTGTTTCCCCTGAGATGGTATGTTGATACGTACCGCAATTGACCAACACGAGACCGTGCAGATGCGCAAAGGAGCCTTCCTTGTGTCCAACTGCTTACGCAACGTCACAGTTACTGGCAAGATGTCGCAACTAAAGGGATAATATGCCGGATGCCATTCTCGGCCCACAGCATTATCCTATATTAAATGGAATCGGCGAGGCAAGAGTACTCAACAGCTGAGTCTTGGCTGCTACTTCACAGCTAACCGATAAGGAAATCTCTCGCTGTCGTGCTGTCAAAAAGTCGGCCATTATTACGGCCTCGAACAGAAGCATTCACTGTTCCAATGCAGAAAGCACTTCTCGCCAGAGGGGCACGGCGGGTTGCAAGAACCCGTAGAACACTCATAGTCTGGCTGAATCAGGGAACGAAGTTGGGCATCGCACCGTAGAGGGCCATACAGCAACGCCAACCAGATGATGGTGATCAGGTGAAGGTAGATCTGGACCATATTAATGATAATCTGTAATGACCAGCTATCCTAGACCCGTCGCTTCTCGAGTCTCACGGTTCGACTTCACGTTTATGAATTCCACGGAATTGTTGGCGCCCTCATACTTAACGCAAGCCAGCGACACTACCAAGACGAGCTTAACGAGTCCCATCGTGATGGGAGTCTACTGCGAAATATCCATTTGGCCGTTATAGTAGTAGCATTAGAAGGACAGAACCACGTAGATATAAAAAGGGCATGTTGAAACGCCATCTCCTGGAATTGATGGTACCTTCGCATATTAGTGTTCAAAGAGGGCCCGTCCTTAGAAACCCGTTCTCAGGGTCTGGAACAAAAGCATTGACTATTCCAATGTATCATGCACTTCTCGTCGGAGAGGCATGGCTTTCCGCAGGCACCTGCAGGGCATTCATACGATGGAGAGTACAACGCACGGAGTCGGGCATCGCACTGCAGGGGAGCAGATAGCAGAACGAACCAGAAAAGAGTGATGTAGGTCTTAGCCATATTAATGATAACCTGTAATTGATAGTCGATAATCCCCTCAATCTCAGAGATTGAGCTGCTCAATTTGAGCGACCCAACACTAGGCCGCTTAGTGTGGAAACGGTTGGAGCACAGTGTGAGCTGCAAAACCGCGGAGGATTCTCCTGGCTTCAGTCTCAGGTCGATCCGCATTAATATCGATCGCGTCACGGTCTGCGTAGTCAGTCGCACGCGTCATCTCGGCTCCACTGGTCGCAGAGACTAGACTCAGTCACAAACCCTTTCGCAACTTTCCTGGGGACAGAACAAAGCGGGGTATTACTCCGCAGCACACAGAGCGCTGGGCGCCTCGAGGCACATTACCTGGTATTCGATCGAGTCGATGTAGAGAGATTAATTGGGAGATTACGGAGAGACAGCATAGAGACACACTATGGGTCGAGGGGCCACGTTTTACCGTCACGTGCACCGCCGAGGAGATGGCGGGAAGCAGATGTAGTTTGGCCGGGAGTCTAGTCATGCTCAGTATTGTAGTATGCAAGTTTGGTCTCGTTGCTTCGAGCACTCTGCTAGATGAAGAGATGAAAGTGAGATTGTTGTGCACTGAACAATGTTCAGGTCATTCGATCGGCCTCTGCCTTCGGTGCTGCTCTCTGCCTTCGGTGAGTCGCTGAGGATGGTAGCTCGCATAACCTTGAGTCTAATGTGGACGCTTCGGGACTTCCTCAAGTGCAGCTATGTACTTGATATAAATTATATCATAGACTTAGCATGGACTTTACGAGCTCATTGGTGAGGATTGAACGAATCACTGGTCGGCCTACTCAGGACTTCGCTGCGTGACCGCCAAGGGCATCCGTCGCAGCAGAAAAAGTGTTGCTCCTCCGTTGCACATGGTCACGGAAGATGAGGATTCCTCATTGAGGAATAATTAGCTGAGCTAATGAGTCAGACTCGCTGAGCCTTCTCCCACGATATCTTTCTGGTGGGAAATGCAGAAATGCAGTGAAACGTCGGAGAAGAATTGGCATGGTCGATTTTTTCAAGAGGATCCTTCTGTTGTTCTCCATTGAAAAACATGCTATCGCGAGCGATGGAATCATAACACCCAGGAACGAGCGGTAGTTCGGTGTGGGACGCGCGGGGAGTCTCCGTCGGCGACTCTCCGAGATTCATGATGTGACGAGTCCTCACTGGGGTGTTCGAGGACTGCTCCGAGAGCAGTGCTCTCCTGAGTCTGAATGCTCCAGCTCGAACTGATCCACATCGACGTTAAATCTTGTCTTACGTCTGACGCCGTCTGACCGTCGGTCAGACTCTGACGGCGTTCTTCCGTGTCATATAACGTCATTGGTTGACGAGAGCTTTCAATTGACCGAAATGCAGCATAACCGAATAAAAACAGCTCATGCGAACCGCATACTTTCACAGTCCAAACTCTGGAGCCTCATCACTAACGGTAGTAACCATTTTCTATCATCTCATGCTACGAGCTTCACTTTCTGTTCACTATGAGCTTTTTTATTTATCGCTACAGTACCAGAGTCTCTTTAGCGTGTCTGACGCTTTAACTTCAAACTTTAAGATCGCATGTGGTCCTTATCGTACTGGGAATCCCAGTGACAACTCAATAACGGTCCGAGAATAAGAGTCATTCACGAGGAGATGAGAGATTATAATGTCTCATGATGATATCATACCAAACTACTGAGTCCGACCAAAATAAAAAAATAAATAATTCGCTGATAGCCTCGCAAAGTCATTCGAGTACGGTATTCGGAGTACCCTGTAACTTACTGTAAGTACCAGATTCATAATGGACGAGCCAGTATCTCCTAGTAAGCCGTCCGCGCCATCGCCGACCAACGCAGAGGAGGGCCGCTTCAGCAGCGCTGAGTCACCTCGGAGATTTTCCCAGAAGCCAGGAGCGTGGCAGTGTGTAACGAGTAGAATGATGAGAATAGATAATTAAAACTGCAATCCGAATCATTTTAATGGTAACCTGCGATTGATAACCGTCATTCATAAGAGAAAGAAAGATTATAGCGTCTCATGATGATGTCATACTAGACTATAAGTCCGAACGAAGTGAATAGCAAGTGATTCGCGAGTTCTTCGCAACTTAGGATACTCGAGTAGATATCAGATCTATAACGGGCGAGCACTTTCCTTCTAGCAAGCAGTGCGCGTCATCCCGGTTGACGGCGTTAACTTCACGCGGAGGAGGCTCGCCTCAGCACGGAGGCTCTCTCAAAAGCCAGGAGAGTGGCGGTGTATGACCAGTAGAATATTGGAAGATAGAAATGGCAAAATCCGTATGGCAAAACTGATCGCATAGAAAACCCCTTGGCCTCCGTAGTTGAAAAAAGTTCGTCCGTGATTAGCAGTTAACGCAGTGACATTTACCGTACCATTGAAGCTGGCAATATTGACCCGAGGGGCATGGGCCGCTGCAGTAGCTCGTAGGACAACTATATGGACCAGATAGAGCACGCAGGTGGCCATCGCACTGCGCGGTGCGAGATAGCATGGCGAAGCAGGTGAGAGTCATTAGGGAGAGGTAGGTCTGAACCATATTAATGATAGCCTGCGAAGGGTATCCGTCGACCCTACTCAGTCGGACTGAGTCCCTCACAACACTTGGGCACTCCGTGGAAGCTACTGGGCGTAAAAGTAGGATCATGCACGACAACTTACTGTAGTGTCGATGGATGAAACTCTAGACAGGAAAAGTGAGTGAACCCGACGGTGACGTTCAAACAGTACCATTGACGATCGACGACTGATTGCGTCACGGTCTGTGCGGTCACTCGCACGCACGAACTCGTCGGGTGACAAGTTGTCACGCAGACAGAACGAATACACGAGCCTTTCTAAGCGTTTCTGAGGTAAACAGCCGGAAAGGTGATCATCGTGCGGCACACAAAGAACAAGACACTTAGTGGCTCAGCATTCGTGGTTCGGTCTAGTCTATGTTGAGGCATTGAGCGATATCCCAGGAGGGCGGTATGGGGACAGCCTACGCGACAAGGAGCCGCACGTGAAACTGGTTTGAGGATCAGAGAATCGGTGATCGACTCTGTTGTCCAATCCAACCAATCGCTGCTGAGCTATCGTGGAATATTGGGGGATAAGCACGCGGTGCGAGCTCGCGCTATCGGCTGCGACGAAATCGTGGGTTCCCAAATTAGACCCCCTAATTTTGTTATGTATATCACTGATATACATCATATACATCATCATATCATGATATAATATCAGCTCTGCTGCACTGAGCCGTGTGCACTCACCATCAGCCGCGACTAGCAGCTCGCTGCAAGAACAAATAGGCTTCTACACCATTTCCCGTGGACGGTCATTTTTGCCTGGTCACTTGTCGAACGCGCACTGCAACTTGCAGTCTGCAAGTTTGACCAGGCAAATGTCTCCTTGGAGTCCAGCGGCCGGACATTCATCGTGCGGTGTCGCAAAGTTACTTCAAGAGCCTCTGGTACACTTGGGAATTCTCATCTCGTTTTGACGTCTGCCATAGCCTATGGCCCATAGGTGGACTTTTTTTCGCTGGAAAAGGAGGATAATCATCCCAAGCCCGTGGAACGGGAGAACATGTAGTGCGGAGCGAGTTCCGAACTTGGAGGATTATTGAATATAGCGCTCGCAGATACACATAGACAATAGCTGAGCAAGTGAGGTGAGATACCGTTGTTAAACATTGTTACTCACATCATGATAACTTATCATCGATGAGCTCTCCATCAGCTAGAATTTCGTCAGCCGCAACTTTTACCAGTAGCTAAGCCACTCGGTGGCTGCCACTGCCACAGTGGCACTTGTTTAGACCATCGTGATTCTCATCGCAGAAACTAATGAGTGAAAAACCAAGGGCTTTGGCGGGAAACATTTCTTGTTTTAACAATAAGAATTAGATTGCACTTACAGCGTATATCGTACATTTTTTACCAACAATGTCAGAGAGGCGGCCAATGGAAAAATGAAGCGGCCAGCCCTTCGAGAATAAATGAGTGTGACGGATTTTCGGCATGTGGTCGTAACAGAGCTCGTTCCAAATTCCGGCTGCGAATCACGGCCCGTGATGCAAACTCGAATTTGCGATTTCAGTTCAGCTTCGTCTGGTCAGAAACAGAAGGACGGAAAGCTCAGAGCTGGCTGACGCAAAACAGATCCCGTCAAAGGAGGAGAATCTCATCTGATGAGCAATGGCTGAAGGTGCAGCTGCAGCCGAGTGGTGCGATCAGGAAGAGTTCGACCAACTGAATCTGGTATCGCCTACTATCTTCACTCCCTCGTATTCCTGCCGCCGAGCACATGCGGATTGCCTGCGAGAAAATACCTGAGACAACGCCAAGTGTTTTCACGCCAAGTTGGAGTTGAACTGTTCGACCCTCCAAGTACTGTCATATGGCCCATATGAGGTACCAATCGCAACTCGATTGCCTACGGCTCTTCCTAGCTTTATGCGTACTCAGAGCAATGCTCTGAGTACTTATGCCATAAGTAACTTTCGAACTGTGCAAAAGCCATCCGACACGGGTCACTTCGCCAGGCGGACTGAGTTCGCCGGACTCTGCCTCTAAGCTCACATGAGAATTCTGCCGTAGGATCCGATCATAAAACACGTGGGTTCGCCAAGCGTAACGCTTGGACGGTTCCCCGGCAAGTCGCGCATTCCCCCAGAGCACGCATGTGTCTACTGTGTCGCACGCGTATCTTTGACTCCCTCGCGCGCGTGTGGGTGTCACGCTGTTAGTGGGGAATCCTACGCTCCGACCGTTCCCTCTTCAAGAAAACCCCGCATCGTTTTCTCTTCGCCCGATTTTCTTAACATGCGAAAACATCGCAAAGTCGCTTCGTGATGGCATATTGATAAGTCCACTCGTGAGCTGCTGACGTCGGCCGCCTGCGGCAGGGATCGTGCCTGAGTCCCGCGCGTGACAATCCGAGATACTAACCGCTAGACCAGGAATTCTGCAGAAATGCCGAACCTATTTTCGTTGGCTCCTCGACGCGTTGTTTCCGACGACTTGCTCATAATTACAATTCTTCCGCTTCGAAATGTCACAGTGAGCCCACCAACAGCCGTTACACCTCTGTCAACTATTCTATCGCTATGCCGTCAGGCGAGCAACACACGCTGAATTTTGCAGAAAAGTATGGCGCCCACGATCTTCGTTGACTGGCCGCCAGTTACTGGCGCAGCAAAGATTAGACCGAAGGGATACATGGTGAATACAGGTGACCAACTAACTTCAGGGTAGCATCAACAACCATCAGTGGGCTTCTTCAATAACAATCTTCACACGCTTCGCCCTCGGAAACTGCATCTCGAGTGCCTGTGAGATGTGTTGGTAGAACCTGGGTGGCCGGGTGTGAAAGTGTCTTGAAAAGATAAAGATACTAGCACGCTGTTCTTTGATGTGCCATCCGGAGTCGACAATCACCAGGGTCATAGAAGTTCTATGATAGAACGGATTGATACTTATAGCAGAAGTCTTACACCTTCGAGACACGCTGGGCTGTGAGTTGTGAAAGTGATGGTATTAACTGAGATAAGAATGGCTCTACCGTTACCTCAACGAATCGAGTATCGTGGACAGTGGCTCGAAAAGGTTACGTCTCTTCGCGAAATTACCTCTGAGTCTTGCGTGAGAATATATTCCTCCATGGTTCATTTCGCCTACGGGCAAACACGACAGGATATTGCCCAATTTGCCAAGTGTGAGAGAAGCCCTTGGACAAAGTGACACCCCCCCGTTCAAGACTTTTAGAAAAGATTTTCATACGTGAAATGATGCGCTTCCAGAATCGATTCTGAGTTTCAGAATTGGTGTATTGAACGACCCCTGATTTTCTCCACCTGCATCTACGAGCCATACTTCTTAGATATTGAACCCCTCTCTTTTCTGTTGGACTGAATTCCCCTCATCATGTCCAAAGAGCGAGAGAATCGGTCACAGATGATAACACTGCAGTTCGGCCGGGCGTCGAATCACGTCGGGGCCCAGTATTGGAATATCCTAGAGAGATCTGATGATAAGGAGGCTGTGGAACCGCAGTACAGGTCGATTGATCGGCCTCGAGTCTTTATATGCGACTTCAACAGGGCGCTTGGTAGTAGCTGGGAATGGCTGGTCATGACGATGCGTTCTATAGAAATTGTAAAGTACATCGTCATCTTTCATGGCCCGTCTTCTGTACCGAAGGGGGGGGCGATAAAGTCAGTCCTACCATAGGAAGTCGCCCTCTTGAGGACGCCTTCCGTGTGGAGTTCAGACATAAATCTTAGTCTCAAAATCAATATGATTTCAGACTGATATCTGATAATTCTGCCAAGAGCTGTGGGAGGAAAAAACGCTATGCCATGTTCCCATTTCACTTGCTGTTTGCGAGCTCCTTCTGGGGCATGGTTGAATGTGCATTACCGTTCAAATTCTGCCCCACTGATCTGCGGTCTTGCCGCTCAGTTTTACCTAAGTATATGATCCATCTCGGATTTGCAATCGGCGACTGTCTATCATTCGGGCGAGTAATTCTTCGCGAGGCTGCGGAAATTTTGGTCGCTTTTTTTCGTAGACTTCCGGTAATTTTTCCGATCTGAGAGCGGATGGTGAACCGATTTCGTCTGGTCGTGAGTTATTTTAAAAATTATTATACCATTCTCGAAGCATGGCACGAAGTTTTCATATCGATCATCATGCAGGACCCGCCATGTCGCGTCAAGGGAACCCCGAGTTGGAATCCGATGAGTTCAGTCGAGTTTACGATGAGCAAGCCTCGAGGGTGCAGGTGTATCGGAGGGATGAGGTTGATGGAGGAGGGGACATGTATTGGACCAACTACATGAGTACCCCTCTGGAGAATTGCTGTAATAGGAAGGGGATTTTGATGGACTGTGCGCTGGGAATTTCGCTCGCAAAGCTTATGAGTGGTAGCCTGTAGATCACAACTATTGATCGTTCGTTTTTTGGTTCCCATGTTTTTGGTTCCGTACGCTCCGCCTTCGGTTCGGCGAGGTTACTATCGATTGTGAAAGGAAATAGTGCGACATTATGGGACCTCGTCGTTGTGAAAATAGGAACTATTTTTTCGAAGTGAGTCGCGTTCGCTGTCCTCACTTAGTGACGTATTGTTGAATGGTAATTAATAGTGATCAGTAGGCAGGTAGTGATGCTACCTAAACGTCCACCAGAAGAATGATGTACATTTCCATTAGTAATGAGTTTTACATGATATTACTCTCCTCACCATGATTATATTGTTGTAAACTCCGTAATGATCGCTGCGTGCTTTGTCATTGTGGATAGGGTCTCTTCGACATGAAAAGGCTGCTTCTCTCGGCGGCGCTTTTATATTCCTGAATGTACTCATGAAGGTTTGGAGCGAAAGGTGGCGTCTGAGTGATACTAGTGTTGTGGACAACGCGGGGGCGGCGACGACGTATGATCGGAATTCCGAAAGATATGCTTTTAGCGTACTATGGTTCATCATGAGGTTGAAAGATACTCATTTTACCCCCGGCGATTATGGTACTAAAGAGGATGCTTATTATTATTCGCCACATACTGATTGGTCGGAGACGTCCTTGCGGAGGCTTTTGGAAGGATGCGATCGTTTGGGTACTGTACAGGTAGGTTCATTGCCAACCCAGGTCTGGGAATTTCGTGGCGCGCGGGAATGAAGAGCGTCCCTTCGCGAAGCAACCTTGAAGCATCGTCTCGGTTGTTATGAAATGGAAAAGTAATGTTCATATTAGATGAACTCTGTAGTGTTAGTGAACCTTTTCGTTCGGTCGTAGGAAACGAGGGCGTTAATGTTCTGAGAGTCGGTTTACGATATCGCGTGTCTTGGTAGTAGTAGTAATAGCTGCTGATGCCTTCTGATCGTCATGGCAAATTTGAAATTCCGGGAGGATGAACTCTGTTATTAGTAATGGGTTTGCTTCAGATACTTTATGACGTTTCTACTTCCTTTACGGGTCTCTGCACGACGGCATTTGAATGGTTGGCAGAGGAGGCACCCAAGAAAGATGTCATTTTGCTACCAATAGAGACTTTCGGAAAGGGCACTGAGGCTGCACATTGGAGTAAAAATATTTCATACCACATTTCCCACGGATCACGTCTGAGTAGGCCTCAATTTCGCCTACTCTATTAGCCGATGCCTGCCCCCTGAGAGCAGCCCTCTTCATGTGCTTGGGTGCCTCCCTTCATCGCAGCCCTTCGGGTCCATCCTCGACAACGAGGGACTTTACCGGTAGGACAGGCCTTGCCCTTCCAGAGTTGATGGCCTTTGTTGAATTTGCTATCCGCCTCTTCGCTTCTCAGCTGAGGGGTGAAGGTTGGAATTGATCGTCGCGAATTGGCTTCGATTTGAATGTGGCGGCTACCGCGACCCGGCGGTTTTAATTTCTAAGCGTTCTGCGATTTATTCATCGATTTTTTGAAAAGGATGTGGTCGTTGAACTTGCAGTAATGTGACGATAGTGGATGAGTGAGTTTTCTGACGCCGAAGACGGCATAGTCAGACTAGCGCCGATCTCTTTTGAAGAGCGATGAGATTAGGTACGTTTGTTGAGCACAGAGAGTAGCGCTCCGATAGGTAGTCTGTAAAATGAATTCGCCGAGAGTGTCGTTGTTATCGATGATGTTGGCCTTATCACGGCTGAGGGAAGCTGCTCATTGTCAGGCGATCCGCACCTGTTGCCCTCTCCCTAGCTGCACTAGCGTATTCCCAGTATACTAAGAATGAAGAGTCGAACTACAAGACGGCACTGCGGGGTCGAAGTGGTGTGGCGGATTGGGGTGTACTGGGTGGTGGTGATGGGCAGTGGAGGTACACTGCTGATGCGGTAGGAAGGTCTTACCACGGTTGAGAATGAGCGATAAAAGACAACTTTTGAGGGAATAGTCCATCGTAAGGAGTTTCTTTATTGAGTGGTTGAGCGTAGGAATGCACGGGGAAGGGGGATCAGTCGTGGAAAATTCGCACAAGTCAGGGGCTTTGTATGAATGTAGGCACATGCTTTAATGAGGAGAATGCTTGATTGAACTTCATAATGATCAATATAAAACACTTGGTGAACCTATTATGTTTACCAACTCAAACTGGTTTGTGTAAACCACGGTAGATAGATTAGTTTTTCTGCCGGTGTCGCACGGGGGATGAACTGCGTCTGTATCAGGTCACACTTCCTGATCATTTCCCTCGACAGTATCTTGGCCTCGATGATGATGCCCATGTGATGTCCGTGGACACCTCCCTTCAGTTGATGGGTCCTGCCTGTCGTCGTCAAGGTGGTTGGGGAGAAGCTTTTCAATGGCGGTGCAATGTTATTCGTTCGATCACCTTTCCCCAGTTACTCGTTGCTTGTCGGAGTTACGGAAATTGAAGACGACGGGCGGCCTCGACCAATGCATAGGTGAGAATGTTCATGTCGTGCTTCCTTGACAGTTCGGTGGCTCAGTGAACTCGAACGGCGCTCTGGAGGCCGACAACGTGGATGAGTTCGCGTCGACGTTGCGAGGGATGATGGATGTGGACGCTCCGGTGACGGAGGAGGACTCCGACGATTAACGTGTTAAGAAGATGTGTTTCTAAGCGTTGCGGAATTGTGTTCAGTCGAGGCTGGAAAGACTGTCGTCGTCGAATGTAGCAGACGACGGCAATAGACGACGGTGTCACGGCATAGGCGGTCTGTTGTTGTGCAATGGCTAGCTCGCCCCCACCAGAAGGGGAGGCAACCCATGAGCATCATCATGTCCATCACCATCATCATGAGGTGTTGCACTTCCCGATGCCTGTGGATGAGTTGAGGGCGAAGAGAGCGGCGGCTAATCAACGCGCAACTGCAGTGATTGTGAAGTCGCAGTCTAGTGTAGGTGGGGGAATGCTGCAGAGCTGCTGGACGATCAGCTGTTGGCGAGCTAGGCTGATGTAAGTGTGGCCAGCCTTTGGTAGTTGTTTGTACCTCAGTCTAAGAAGAAGTCGGCCGATGCGCAAGGTGGAGTCCTACTCGAGCCCATTCATGAGACTTACGTCAGTGCTTTAGCTCTTACCGGCTGTGGCTGGGCATGTCTGCTGTAGGTTTTGGATCACGTTGCGGATCTACTGCGGAAACAGCATCTTAATATGACAGCTCCGTCCTTCCGGACACGGATTGAACCGGAAGTCATCTTCTCAGCGAATTTGTTCTTTCGAAGATTTTTCACGCGGTAATACGACATCGGCAGGATTCGAACCTGCGCGGGCTGAGCCCATTGGATTTCAAGTCCAACTCCTTAACCACTCGGACACGATGTCACTGATTACGATGGCTCACTAGGGGAGGTAAACGTGTAGTTCCACTTTTCTCAGCCACTCAGTGTTGGAGTTTGACCCTTTGGTCGTGATATTCTGCTGCGTATCTCTCGCCTGCAAGACTGAGGAGTTTCACGACACTGACGTGCGCGGGCTGATGCTCATGCCTGAAGGGGCCGATTCCAGTGGAAGCAAATACGTGGTCGACCCGAAGATTCTCGCCGAGGTGATGACGTCATGAGACCTCATGAGCCCCTGAATCTAATTATCAGGTTGAGCTGGACCTCCTCAGTGGCTTGAATTACGATTTAGTTGTCGACCAGCCTTGGCCTCCTCTCTTGCTCCTCTGCCGTCGACTCGTGTCTGGCAACCATCTGGATCGGCCAACGGCGGAGCGCATCTTCCGGCATGCCTCGGAGCTGCTAACCTCAAAATGGCCGTAAGGACATGGCCTCCCTTGGATGGATGTTTCAGGGGCCCCGCATCTGTTCCACATATTCACGGTTCGCTTTCCTGCAGGTATTGCGATGCCGTTGCGGCGTTTCCGCCTGGAACCCTGGCCGCCTGCTCCGTTGGAAGCGTTTGGCCCACAATTGTGTCGGACTCGACCACGAGGGATGGTCTCGAGGTTGTGTCCAAGATTATTGCGGACATGGGAGCAGGGGAAGGCTCTAGCGCGGATGAGTTGGAAAAGACCTTGAACGAAGTAGGTTGCCAGGCCTGCATCGAACGTTCCATTTTAACTCTCAGATCACCATCCTGTTCACCGACTTCGAGCGGAATCGATCGGATCCGATGATGTTCGACCCGACTTTGATGATGCAATTGGTCAAATATCGACAGAAGTTCGAGCGCACTCGCCTCCGCACGCTGGCAGGCGACGAGTCCCGAGTAAGAATCGGCACGACTTGGTTCGCCCTCACGTTGCTGTGGCCAGGCAAGTTCAAGGAAAGGGTCGAAGAGGAAAAGTAGCAAGAGCAAAGAGGGAGGGAGCAAGAAGCCGAAGAAATCGAAGAAAGAAGCAGCGCCCCCTCCAGCTCCCTCTGTTCTGTCCTCGCCCGATGCTTCCTCGGTTTGCCCCAGTATCAGCGGTGACGAGGACGAGCCTGCGAGTTGAGAATCGTTTTATTCATGACGAATGTTGTGTTGTGTGCAGGGGTCGAACCCGGGACCTTTCGATAGCCCCCAACCTTCTCCCCGCCGATGTTCTCACTAGGTCGTATCCTTCTTAATACTCGTGACTTGGCTGCCCCTAAGAAAAAGACTACCTGGTGGGTCGCCTCCTCAGCGGAGCGATGTTGTTATGTTTTTCTTCCCCAGGCGAACTGTCCATCGGCGTCGAGTGTTGACCTTCCGCTACGACCACAGATGGCGCTACAGAATTAGACATCAACACTACGAGAGACGGTAAGGGGAAGATGCTTCTCTCAGTGGCCGATCATGTCACTAATTCTCGGGATGGTTTTTCTAACTACGTGCCAGTGCCTTTATGGACGTACCAGCTCCGTTACACCGTGACCGCATCCACAGGCCTTCACGCCCACTGAAGATTGGAGGCTCACCTCGTGCCTTGTGTTGTTGTCCCTCAGACAGCTGGTGGCATCGGATTTCTTCCCCGCCGAGGCTAAGCCCAGATTCCGATACGCAGGCTTCTGGTGAGCACCTCTGCCTCGCGTCAACCTCGGATACTCCTCTCCTCAGGCCGGGCATCTTCAATCATGCTGGCACGCCGGAGGTGGAGAGGATGCAAAAAGTCGAGTGATGGTGTTTCTGTATGATCAATGGCCGCGTGTTTTATGATTCCCTCCTTTTTTGCGTTTACGAGTGCGTGTGAGTCCAACGCTGCGAGTACGGCTCAGTTAGACTAGCTCCACCGACTTACCTTTCTGTAGGGGATTAGTTCAGCCCGTTGAAAAGGCGGTCGCAAGTATTGGGATTAGTCTTGAAGGTCCGTGTTCATGTCTAAGTCAAACTCCTATTACACTGACCTCATCACGAGCATCGGGAGCGAGGACCTTCACGTTAAGGCTGAGCACAGCGATGATCGCGGCATGGGCCTGTACGCCACTGAGCCCCTAGAGGCCGGTGAAACACTCTGGGCTGAGCGTCCTCTCCTCGGTGCCTTGGTACGGGCCTTCGATCGCCCCTTGTGCGCCTGCGAGACTTGCGGTCGGTTTTTGGGGTCGCTGCAGCTGCAGTTGAAGTACGGGCTTGGCATGGTGAGTGGCAGTGAGATGGCGAAGGTCTTCAACGACGGCGATGAGGAGATGATCCACGAGCTTCTCTTCACTCCGGAGCTACCGAAAGTCCCCGGGGAGGCAGCCAGGCTGACTGATGAGACGCCGTGTCTTTGGCAGGGTGACGGAGAGTTTCTGTTTTTCTGTTCCCAACATTGCCGTGGTGGGTTTGAGAACGTACATCGTCCGCTGTGGGAGAGCGAGGCTGGTCGCAGGGTCCGGCAGGTGGCGAAGGAGGGCGATATGGAGTATCTTTTGTTGGCGGCTAAGGTCATCCTAGGATTCTCCGGTGCTGATGATGGGCTGAGGGAAGGTGTGAGGAGATTGTGTGGTGGTGACCAGAGCTACTGGGAGTGTGTCGATATACCTGAAGACGAGAAAGAAGCTGCGACCTTCATCGAGGACTGCAAAAATACGCTCGAGAAGGGCTCGAAGGCGATGGCAGGGTTAGTGGACAAGGCGGACGACGAGACGAAGAAGTTGGGCACTTTCAAAGGACTGAACGGCCTGGTGGGCAAGCTATGTCGCAACGCCATCATGGTCACCTACCCGAACCCTCTGACGGAGTATCTTCTGGCCATCTCCCAGACGGATGCCGACCTCACCACTTTACGAGCTCTCGTGCAGAAGGCCAAGCCCGTGGTTGCAGACGATGAGGACGACGGTGACGATTTTGTCCAAGTGGATTTGGGCGAGGGTGTTGTCGCTGACAGTCGGACGTTGTGTCCGCACTACCGAGGCTGGGCGGTCTTCCCCCTTCTAGCCTGTGTCAACCACTCTTGCCGACCCAACCTAGAGACAGAGTTCTCCGGTGATGGCGCGACGTTGGTGGCGAACGTCTCGGAGTCGGCTGCGATCGCTGCTGGTGTAGAGCTGACGATCAGCTATTGTGACGTCGAGGAGGAGTCCACCGAGGAGAGGCAGAAGCAACTTGCTGCTTATGGCTTTGAGTGTCAGTGTGAGCGATGCTGCAAGAAGGCCAGAAAGGCTTGAACATACTGTCGAACGTACTGTCTGGAACTTGACGGTGTTTAATTGTCAGTAGGGGGCCGTCGCGGCTGTACGGAGGCTCTCACTTGGCTTGAAATCGCGCTGATGAGATATTCAGCCATCTTGTTGAGACCCTCGACTGAATCTGGACGCCACACAGCTCGAACTCTACTGACAAGTGAACGCTATCAACAATCAAAGTGCTTGACAGTGGCAAGAGTCGAAGCCGGAACCGGCATTGGACTATAGACACACAGTGTCTCTTACGAGGCTTGGGAGCTCGCCCTACTGCAGAACTCAATGCCATGGTGATTTAATAAATGAGAGTCCGTCGGGTATCAGCTTTATTCAATAAATCAGCTACAACACGATCGGCTGTTAATATTGGTGATGGTATGTCTGCGGTGTTTTATTCGATCCCTAAGCCTAGAATGAGGGATTTAGGAGAATCCACGCTGATGCGCGCGCGTTCAGTCTTCCGACCTTGTGACAAGTTACGGCTAGAGGTCAACGCAGTGACATTCACCGTACCATTGAAGCTGACAATATTGACCCAAGGGGCATGGGCCGCTGCAGTAGCTCACAGGACAACTATATGGACCAGATAGAGCACGCAGGTGGCCATCGTACTGCGCGGTGCGAGATAGCATGGCGAAGCAGGTAAGAGTCATTAGGGAGAGGTAGGTCTGAACCATATTAATGATAATCTGTAAGGGACAGCCATCGGCTGTACACAGTCCCTCACAAGACTAGGAGAGTGAGCATGGAAGTGGGATTGTATTCTACAACCGAATGCGACATGAGGAGCAAGGCCTGGGTGGAGTGGCCGTCGATCATACGCGAGTGCATAGCTGTCATCTCGATCACGCAGCGCAGGGGCTTGTCAGCTGAGGCGATATGGTGTGCACTATAGTGACAACTACTTTCATTGCTGCTACGTACCCACCTTGCTCTTTGTGCGCCTTTGCTCGTGGTACGTACGTTCGTCTCAGCAAACACGTGCGTTCCTCGTCATGCTATGGAACATACGTTCACCATTAATCCAACAACTAGATCAGTTTCCCGAACTCCTCCCGAGTCTGGTTTTACCTTTCTTTGAGCCCCGTCTCAAATAGCCACACTGTACTGAGTTATAGTGCAGGTGCGCACGGAGCATCATAGCGCTAGAGGTCTATGTAGCAGTAGAGCATACCTTCTTTACTGCATGATGCACCCACAAAGCGTCGTGACGCGGGGACACGAAGACTCGAGAGGTGTGCCGCTGTTACTCTTATGCGCTGATCCTCTTGTGCAGACGTGCACAGCCAATACTTAATACCCCCGAGGAGAACTTATGATAAACCTTTCGACGTATCTTGACTTCCCGTTCTCCATGAGAAACAACGCCAACAAGCCCTTTTCGGGCGACGTCCATACTGTGTGCGCCGGTGTGAGTTCGCTCGATCACCATATGGTGTGTGTAAGTTTGACGCAAACGCCGTTTTAACTAGGGAAACACAATATCTTGTGTAAGGAACCGAGAAGCTCTTTCTTCACACCATTGTTGCAGTTGCTTTGGCTCGCCATTGGAAATACTTGCACAAGCAGACGTTGAGGATAGTCTGCGACGAGATCAGCATTTGACTAGGGAGCGAATACTGGCACAGAGCAAGCGCGATTCCACCACGAAAAGAAGGCCACAGAAGGGATCGTGCTACTCTCGAGCGTGCTCGCTGCTAACTTGAACCATGTACGGGTCTGAGAGGCTCAGACCAGTGGTCTCAGTGTAGTGGCCGGTCGCGTTGCTCTTGTATAAGCTAATGCTAGCAGTTGCCTTAGGCTACGTATTGTCGAATCGTCGTCCCGATTTCGTACAGTAGATCTTTCCCCTCCGAGCTCGCCGGTGCCGCCCTACGCTCTCAGGGCCAGCGGTGGCGGCGGACCCGTGACCGGCCTGCATCGCTCGACATACGGAATTCCCGTGCGATTCGATGTCCCGTCTCGTCTTGATGGCAAACGCATGATGCGGTATCGCCTGGCTTGCAGCTCTTCGTTCTACTAGTCTATAAGCGGTTCATCTTAAGGCACCACAGAGCACATCCCCATTTTCCTGAAGAATTCTGTCCTCTGTGAATGGCTGCCACCATCAACATCGTTGCCCTGCCACTGCTCCTGGGGGTGCTGCCGTCAAGCGGCCAGCCATTGTTGCAACCAAGGAACGACGCCGACTCTCCCTCTCTCTCCGGTCGAGCTTTCGCTGTAAGGTCGCAGAATCAAAGCGTGGCTGTAAGATTCACAAACTCGAGTGGCGGGCTTGACTTTGGGGTCATACAAGTCGTGTTGCCCTATTACGTCCGAGAGTACCCCTTCGTGAGCAACCTCAATGTTCACACTGTTCGTTTGCGTTGGAGATCTGAGAGTTGCGAAAAATTTGGTAAGAAGCTCGAAGCAGCGGGACTACTCGACAACCCTGATGAGTGCATCAGCAGCCTCGAGTACGGCACGGACCCAGACGACACGGAGAAATGCGTGATAGTTATACCACAGTTGATTGACGAGTTGGATACTCTAGAAGAAGTAACGGGTCGATACATCCCTCCCTTGACGGAAGATTTTGGCATGCGCCTCTTTCTGCGGTCTGCGCCTGCTGTACTTCGGCAGCATCGTCCGTAGCCAATCATCAACGTGCAGATGACCGTCGTGGTCTGCTCACCCTTCTTCTTGTTGAAGTCATGATTTTGTATACTTAAACAAAGCCCTTGTTGCGCTATTGTCAGTGGATAATGGGTTGAAGCTACTGCAAACCAGAAGCTGCAGTAATACTACGCCCGCTCGGCGACACCCCTAGAGAGTACTTCATGACTAACAGTGACGTTTTGCCGGACAATGTTTGGTTTGCGAAGTACATCACGAGCACATCATCAACATCACGACAGTGATCTACTCGAGCGAAACACCGCCGCCCGATAAACGGACAGGCGTCAGAAAAGACCTCTGAGAACGGTCCCACCGCCGGACCGTCACTACCACTCCCGCCTGAGTCACTCACGTGGGACTCGTGCGGCGACGAAAGGCAAGTTACGGTTGTGGGAGTTAACACGCTTCGTCGTATACGGTACTGAGCGCCTGATAATAACTATGCTCCACGTGAACTTAAGGCAACGATAGAAGACGATCTAATCGCAGCGTGCTTTCACAGGCGAGATACCGCCCCCGTGTGGTTCGCAAGACGCATTTCGCTACTACGTTGAAGCACTCACTTTCGCATAACCAACACAATTGCTCCGGACTAAAGTGAATCTCAACCTCGCTATTAACCACACTACTCAGTCCACGACCGGGAGTCGGTAAGAGCACCAACGCGCGGACACCAACCATCATAGAACTGAACAACCGAATTTCTCCGCTTTCGCTTCTTGGGGCAATATTGCTGTAGTTGATTGAGGGGAGTCTAACATGGTCGAGGTCGCCTTGAAGTTCCACTTCCGGAACCAGAAGACTCGACGTTTGTTGCCGGACTCTGTCGACACTCACGCTAAGCTTGTGGATATTGTGGCCGATCAGTGGCCTGAGTTGGGCGGCGAAGCGAAGCTGGACTTCACCTATGTCGATGATGTTGGTGACAGATGCCTCTTCCACAGAGATTCCTGGAAGGATGCTGTGGAGCTGGCTCGTCGGGCAGTGGTGGGGACCATGAAGCTCCCCACCATCAACATCCACGTCAGCACGACTTCGTCCAATCCTTCACAAGACACTCAGGAGGCGGCTGCGATCGACTTGTCCGCTGCTCCCAAAAGGACACTGGAGTCCACAGGAAGCCAGACCACTGCCGCCAAGGTCGCCAAGACTGACAAGTCCAAGCGCGTGGCGGCCAAGTCCGCAGCAGCTAGCGGCAGGACCAAGAGCAACGCGACCAGCAGAAAGTCGTCGCCAGCCGAAGCGGAAGTGGTGGTAGTGAAAACAGAGGCCTCCGGGTCGAAGACTCGTCGAAGCTCTCGGATTGCCGCCCAGCGTGGGGCTTCGGCGGTGAAGAACGAGACGATAGATATGCTGGACTAGTGGCATCGTGTGTTGTAGAGTTTCTTGTCACTTCCTGATGGTCTGAGTTGGTGGTCACTCCCATCGTGACAGGGAGGATTTTTTGGCCGCTGTGGTCGATGCTCTCCGCGCTCGTACCTTACCGTTCCGCTTCAGGTTGAATGCCTCATACCGACTTACTATACAGTAATGGCGTCCTATGCACGGATATCATCGCGCGTGCAGCGTTTTTTTCAGAGTTGTGCCAGTATAGCTGCTGGTTGGAGCTATCATATCGTCGATAACTCCCTCAAATTGAGGGCCTCAATCATTTACCCAGATTGTCGTGTAGTCGTTGTTTCAGTCCACGGCAGCCTCTGCGCCGCGTCGCTGTGCTGCCCAGTCACCTCGAAGGGCTCCCCTTCTTCCTCTCACTCCACCAGCTTCGAGCATTGTCTCTGCCTCTGTCTCACCGACGGTACTGACTGTTGGAAATTCTCGTACTCGAATGATTTTTATGTCGCCCAGGCTCGAGACCAAAGGCTCTGATTCAGAGCAGACCATCTCGTGTTGATCAGCTATGTGCTCGCACGCCTTTAAAGGACGACACGCGTACCCCGGGTGGGGGAGGCACTTGCATTCTGAAATGCACTTCTTCTTCTTCTTCTTGGCTCATTGGTCGCGGCCTGGCCTTACAGGCGCTAGGGCCGCCACGCACTATCCGCGTTACAAAGGTACCAAGAAATCATAGGGATAGAGAAACCCATCGCCACCTTCAAGGTTCCATAAGAGGGTCCAGCCTGCTGAGCCTTCGCGTCAGGGAGATGAAAGACTCCGAAATGCACTAAAACGGTAATGTAGAGTATGATGGTGATCAGAGAGAGGTAGGCTCGAAGCATATTGAAGATAATTCGGAAGGGGCGGCGGCCAGCAGCCCCGAGCACTTCCTCGCAACACTAGGGCCGCTCAGTGTGACAGTGTTCGTGTACACCTGAATGCAGCACGGATCATTTCCGCGGCATGTCGCCTACAGCTCACCGACTTTCGCATTGATTGAAAGCATCCCTACGATACAGTAGTATCGACGGTATGTTCGGGCACAGCGGACAGTCTTGAGACTTCCGAGGAGGGCTGCCCGATTACACTGATGCCAGCGAGTGGCGCGACTTTTCACCGGCTCTGGTGACACTTTAGGCGATCGAGCAGACTAGAGGCAGGCACTTGATTTCGATCATGGAACTAGCTTTTCCCGTTCTGCGCTGTGAACTCCACTATGAACCCTGAGGAGAGTCTATCTCGGTACACACGCACACGTCATTGAATAACCAACAAAATATTCCCAACAACATCATTGAATAAGCACGCATGGGGCTATACACTGTACACAGTCGAAGCGAATCTTGCGTTCACTCAGGTTGATGATGCGTGAAAAAGATACCTCCTCTGCAGAGCCCCCCATAGACAATGAATGCTATCGCTACTTAGACCAAGTGCATTCGTCGGTGACGCCCGGCTAGTCGCATTTGAGGGCTAAGCGTGAGTAACTTATCCTGAACGCAACTCAGCACTGCTACTAGAATGATGGCTGATGCTCGCCCCACTAAAGCTTGCTCATACGCGAGAACCGTTTGATGAGAGAATCGAACAAAACTGGCCAGCATGGATAGTATGCGACGCCTGGCTAAAAAATTGGCAGCGCCCCTCCCGGGTGCACAGCGGCACAGTGAATCAATCAGAGGCACAAGCAATCGAAAATATCAGCATCATAGACACATCTACGAGGAGGGGGGCAAAGCGCACAGTAATGGGGACAGAGAAGCTTCCCCAAGCCACGGAGTTGGGCATCGCACTGCGGGGGACCAGATAGCAGGGCGAAGCAGATAATAGTGATGAGGGAGAGGTAGGTCTTAGCCATATTAATGATAACCTGTGAAGGATAGTCGTCGGCGGCCCTGCTCAGTCTCTCTCAACAGGAATGAGGAAGAGTACGCAGTACAACTGAGTGCTAGGTGGCTACTGAATAGCCGCTACTCGAACCCTCTCGTCTAGAGAGGCGTTTTCGTTCCCCCTTAGGGCCGTGATGAACCTTAGGAGCTTCGCCGCGCAGCTCAATCGTGCGTTCGTCACTATTGTTTCCATATAGCTGGCGAGGAGCGTATTTCTAGCTTGCCACAGCTAATTTGGCTACGCGCTAGCTACTCTCGGGACGCGCGTCAAGTTGACGCCGTTGACCCAGCAGCGTTGAAGAGAGCTCAGGTGACCTGAGTTAGGTGGTGTATGGTCGACGACTACGCGCTTATCTTGTCATTTCGAAAATGGCTTGCTCCCATCCAGAGCATGCTGGAAATAAGATACTGCTCCGTCCCTCACACTTCGTCCTCAACGCCGTGTACAGCGGTTTCTCACAGCCAGACGACATCGCGTGCCGAGCTTCTTCACGCGTACGATCGTAGTCGCGAAGGGCTCAATGGCGATTCGGAATTCCGATCAGGAGGGTCTCCTCAGGGTCGACTGATTTCTATTTGTGCGTCACAACCAGGGGTGAGGGACGTCCACGATCGCCTCAAGCTCGGTAACCGGGAAGGGAGGCGAAGTTTGCCTGAAGTCATCGCATCAGGGTGACCACTGCACGCAACTACTGTGTCACATCTACCATTACACCAACATGAGCACATTCACGTACAGCAACATCTATATGCCATCGATCAGAGTATCATAAATCAACTTAACAGTCTCCTGCAACTGCCTCTCCCGCTCATCAACATCATCTTTCTCAGCTGGCTTCTTCTGCTTCCTGACCGCCTTTCCGTACTCGAGTAGTTGTTTCTCGCAAGTCTCCACGTCTCGAGGTCCCATCACGCGAGTAGCGCTCCCTTCAATCCTGTGGAGCATGTCCACGTTGTTGCCATGCACGTCGCCCCACTTCCACACCCTGAACAAGAGGAAAGCTCTCCGATCTCAGTCCCCAGAGTCGCTGATTCGTCTCCCTGCTGGAGACGTCATTCTCACCTAGACCCGATGATTTCTATTTCTTGTATTTTCAACTGTCCCGAACCCTTCGCTCCAAGAGTGATCGTCACGCTGTCGCTTCCAACATTCTGAAGGCAGATAGGTTTCCTAGAGACTTCCCCGAATACGGTCCTACCGCAGCGACGGCTGGACAGAGGAAGAGCTCGCCTTCCTTTCTCTGTTCGTTCAACTCATCATGCACGAAGCCCCAAAGGAACCCCGCGGCTGTTTTCCCCTCGTAATAACCCTTCGCGGCCTCCTGCTCTAGCGAAGCGAAGTGCTCAATAAGTCCAGTCGGTTTCTGCGGTGAAGCTCGCCCGTTTTCTAGGTACTCGGAAGCCGGCTTGCCCCCCTCCTGCTGAACCCGCTGTAGCCCCTTTGCTGCCCAATTTTTCATTTGTTCATGGCACGTATCTTTTGGAATCTTAGCTTGCTCGTGTGGTATGATATCAGAGAGGTCAAGAAGCACGTTCATGCGGCTCATGTCTTCGCTGTGTTGCCTGAGGGATACACCGATCGGAGAGCCTGCTACCATCCTAACTAGTCATCCCAGAAGTAGAGGAAATCCACAAACATCATGTACAGACGTTTGTGCGGTCAGCGCTCCGATTCTCGTGAACCGAGTTTAGAAGCGCTACTAGCAACACTTCACGCGCCCCTCTAAAAAGCTTCTAGCGAGGCCGTGCCCATGCTCTTACACGCTATCCCAGAAGTAGAGGTAGTCCAGAGCGTATTCAACCGGAGACGCGCCTTCGCCGTAAGCAAGTTCCTTAGCATAGGCGACGATGCCTCCCTGAGGCACACCCTGCCACGGAGCCGGATCGTTCACGGCCTACCAAGTCCCGGTTCTCAGAGCCCAGCGGGCAGGTGTAAGCGAGAGCGCAGAAGCCCTAGGAAAAATAGACGGTGCCACCAAGTCGTGACACTTGCCGCTCCTACCACCATCCTTGATGGGATGACGGGAGCAGCTGTCTTCTCCTCCTGCTGCTGGGTTTGGCTGCCTTCTCCCTCAGCACCTTTGTGTTTGCTCCTAGTCCCCTGATCAGCGTGGCAGAGCTCCGCGGCCGTACATCGGCTGCTACCATACTTTAATCGACTTCCAAATTTTGCCCTTCTTAGTTTTAAGGAACGCCCTCGCCGATTTCCACGTCTCTAAGGCTCGGGCGGTATGCACAGTGAGTGCCAGCGTAACAGCAAGGACGAAAAGAGTTCGCATTGCGGGAGTGGGGTAGTCTTCGGCCGGTGGAATTCCGTCGACGAGCTCAGGGACCCTTCGCTCGCCCTCTGATATCCGTCGAGCCACACTGGTTTCCACACACCTCCGCTCGCCCTCTCTTCATGTCTACCTGTTCCATGCACTTACTCGGAGTAAGTTACTCCTATTGGGAGGTGGGGTGGAGCCAGCGGCCAGGAGTCACTGATGGTCTGACTTACAACTGTGTTGCGGGATGCTAACGGGATTGATGCGATGGTCTACACCCGAGTGGGGAATCGGTATTGCTGAGCAGTTTCTATATCGGAGGATGCAGTTGGAGCTACTATCACGGTGACCCGCTCTTGTTGTTACTGTGAACGTTGATGTAAGGTTCGAGGTTGCGGCACTGGAAACTCATCACTCGTAGCGCATGCTGCCTGAGAGGCGGTGCTGCTGAAGGAGTTTCCTGCCCCTTCGAGTCGACAGTTCTGCTGTTTTACGAATTTGTATTAACGACTGAAGAAGAGAGTCACACCCGCGAAATCCTGTTCTCACTCAAACCAGACATGAGTGATGCTGATAGGAGCCTAATCTCTACGAATGAAGAAGGAGCAATTACTAGTAGCGTGTGCCTGAACAATCACAACTCCCCTCGGCTTCCCGAGTCAACATTCTGAGCGAGTTCATGCGAACGTGTGCACTATCAACTGAGTAACAGTGTGGTTATTTGAGACGGGACTCAGAGAGGGAGAAAACTGATATCGACGCGGATTTGGTGTTGACGTATGCCCGAAAGCGCGACGAGGAACGCACGTGTTTGCTGGGAGTAACGTACGTAAGCGAGCAAAGCTTAATGTGGCTACGCAGTAGCAATGGAGGTGGTTTGCACAACTGAGTGGCGAGGAAAACTAGAATCACCCATCTCTGGTTTTCGAGATGAGACCTCATCGGAGGCGAATCGATGACTGTGGCGGGAGTCGTTCGAGACGGCTCTACTCGAAGAAAGCTCGAGGGTACGCCCACTGGTAGAGCTGGCACTAACGGTCTGCGCGTATACCAAAGCAGCAGCTCCGGTGTCCAATTGTGCAGTAGTCTCGCGAGCGGACGATATGTGGTGGTAGGCCACTAACGAGGTCGGGCGATGAGGTGAGAGTGATGACCAGGAAGAAGGGAGCAGGCCCAAACTAGGAGAGGCACGTGCGCTTAGCTATCGAAGGTTCAGCTATATACTCGCGTTCACCTCACGTGTGTACTCGTCCAAGCCGCTGCAAAGAGCTACCATTGTACGTCGGGCGGCAATGATATCAAATACTATAGAGTAGCTCATCTACCCGAAAGCTTCACATCAGTGACAACACGCATGCTGTCTGAGCCGTTTAGATCGCTTGTTCTTATCAAGGTCCGTCACTTAAGCGTGGTTCCCCACCTGCGAGGCGCTGCTTACATAAAGTTCGCCCCTCCCAGCTGATAACAAGTTCAGTCCTGTGAGAGATGAGTGGGGTTCCTGTCGACTATCCGTTACAGGTTATCATTACTATGGCTAAGACCTACCTCTCCCTCATCACCATTATCTGGTTCGCCCTGCTATCTGGCCTCCCACAGTGCGATGCCCGACTCCGTGCCCTCGGGAGATCTCTCTGCCCCGGCACCTGTAGTAAATGCCCCCTCAAGTACGACTGTGGGTTTAATCTCAAAATCTTCAAATGCATCTGTGAAGATGAGCGGTAGTCATGCGAGCCACAACGCCGTGGCCGCGATTCTTCCGTTGACGATTTCCTCCATTCTCCAGAGGAGCTTCTCCATCGGAAGGTCTCAACAGGCGCGAGTGCTCCAGGTGCAGCAATTATCATCATCGTCATCATCATCCACGCCCACCCGGACCCGTTTCCATGGTCTACGTCACGCCTCCGCCAGGTCCACTGTGAGGCACTGAGTGGAGCTGCCGAAGACAATCCTTTGCTGTTTTTAGTCAAAGTCAGTCTCTGTAGCAGTATCATCATTCCCTTGCGCTCAGTGGTGGTTAATGATGACCCTTGATCTATCTAGTCTACCATTGCTGACGATTGAACCGTCCTTGCGAGGCCGAATGACAAGCCCAAACTCCCGGAGCCCGATGGCTGCTGCACAGGATTGGGCTAGTTTCCGGGGCAACCCGAAAGCCGGGGGTCAGAGGGAGAGTAAATGCGGCTGCGGCAATTAGAGAATAAGTGCCCCGCGCAGAGATGAAGGTTTGCTATCCTCTCCGCTGGAGGGCCACCACGGACAGAGCGAATAGCGTTGCACTATAACTCAGTACAGTGTGGCTATTTGAGACGGGCTCAAAGAAAGGTAAAACCGGATTCGAGAGGTGTTCGGGAAAACTGATCTAGTTTTTGGATTTATGGTGAACGTATGTTCCATAGCATGACGAGGGACGCACGCGTTCACTGGGTCGAACGTACGTACCACGAGCAAAGGCGCACAAAGAGAAAGGTGGGTAAGTAGCAGCAATGAAGGTAGTTGTCACCATAGTGCAGTGCGCTGCTGTTACAGTCTGAGAGGTATGCAGAGGATTTCCTCACCGACCGCTGCTTGATCGCAGTCTTGCCATTTTCTAGTACTACTAAATCAACACGAATGATCGCGAGAGTGTCTGTGAGCTCATCCACTAGAAGCTGCTTATGCGAGAGTAGTCAGGTGGTGGCCCAAGTGTAACAGACCAGGGTTGACGTTTATTCACTAACCGCGAGACTGAGTGGTGTATAACATGAAACGTTCAGTGACGCTAATCGGGCTAATTTGTTTAATCGATCACCCCTGTTTGAGGCCCGGACGGGCGCGGTGACCGCGCTAGCATGGACGGTGCGCGCGTACACCAGGCTACTAGCCTCGCTAGACGTGTCATCCAGCCCCGAGGCCTCACCACTTCCGTGTACCGAATCTACATAGACTATTCTATCCGATGCGCGCTTAGAGCTTGGATACGGTGCTATCGTCAGACCTCGAAGCCAGCTCTGCCGTACCGAACAACGACACGATAGACGCTCATGGGCTCGCGTACACCAATTGGCTGCTAGCGTCACCAGCTAGCGTCCCCAGGACTGAGCGGGGGTGACAGCTGTTCATTCTAGGTTATCATTAATATGGCTAGGTCCTACCTCTCTCTGATCCCCATTATCTGGTTCGCCCTGCTATCTGGTCCCCCGCAGTGCGATGCCTACCCGCGTGCCCTCGGGAGTTCCGCCTGCCCACAAACCTGCAGTACATGCCCCACCGGGTACATCTGTGACTTCTCTTTCGAAGCCCTTGGGTGCATCTGTAAGCCGAATTGGTAGTTTTCTGCGAGAACTACAACCAACTTCCCGCGACGGTCTTCCATTAACGATTTTCTCCATTCTCCAGAGGATCCGTGAGTCGTTATGGAGCGACCCACGAGGTCGGAGTACCGTTACCATTGCTTTGCCCTGGCCACCCCCTTGTTACGCTCAGTCTACGTTTATGCGTGAAGAGTAGTCTGGGCATTAGCTATCGTTATAAAGATCCATCTCACTAGCCCCTTTCGGCCTTGTGTTACGCGTATGAGTAAGAAGAGCATAACAGCCTTCCCTGATCCAGGAGCACTAGCAATTGCCGAACCCTGTATAACGTATCTTCCCCGTGAGACGGTCGTTGCAACGTTCATCAAAGCACAGCTATTGATGGTGCCACGGCAAGGGTACTGACTCTGGAAAGAGTCATTGTAAATCAAAAAAGGACTCACACTCGAGATGAGCCTCTCAGTTCACCACCGGCTACGCGCGAGAAGTTGGTGATTAGTATCATCATCGGAAACGACTAGCTCGGGTAGTGCAGGATTGTGCGACTACGTCCCTTGCCGCGATGGTTTCGACCTCAGTAAAGCCTCCGGCCTCCATTACACAGGAGCTTGCTGTGCTGGTCAGGCTATCGGGATTCTTTCTCTCGCTACGAGAATTGCAGGGAAGCGGCCCACTTCAAGCCGGCTGTTGCCGCCTGCCAGCGATGCATGATCATGCGTCCGCCCTGCACGATCCCCGATATGTCAGCCATCAGCGAGGCCGATGCTGCCAGTACGGCCAGCAAGACCGCTGAGAGCGAAGAAACGGCGGATGCCGTCGTTCAGGCCGCGGAGTTTGCTGTCAACGAGGGTGTTAACCCTGCCGGTGGGGACACTGTCCCCGGGACAGTCAGAGTGGTACCGTTCTGGCGGGAGACGCTGAAAACAAGTGCGCCATCGTGTGCACGGGCGAGCTCGGATCATCCCCCATCTCCAATTACTTGAGACCAGAGCTCGAACTCATCGATGCTGAGCGCGATGCGGCGGAAGTCGTTCGAGACGCCGCGGCGTCTACTCGGAGTGGAAAGAAACTCTAGGAAACGCTAATGTCATCAGCGTGACGCTGACAGCGTCCCCTAGAGTTCATCAGCCTGATGAAAGGAGACCGCCACACCGGTGGAGCACGCTAGCACGACAAGGACACCATGGCGAGTAGACCACTTGTGTGGTCTGTAGTGACATAGCGAGCCCAGGATGTGTGATGGTTGACCACTGACAGGAATATGAATATGAATAATAGCGAATATTAAGCTCTGCTTTGTGAAGGATTAAGCGGTGCCGTGCCTCACAGGTTATTATCATAAGTATGGCTAAGTCCTACCTCCCCCTGATCACCATTGTCTGGTTCGCCCTGCTATCTGGCCCTCCGCAGTGCGATGCCCAACCTCGGGCCCTCGGACGTTCCACCTGTCCACAAACCTGCAGTACATGCGAGCCAACGTATTTCTGCGGGTTCGCCTTGGAAGCGTTGGGATGCGTCTGTAGGCCCTGGTGGTAGATCTAGCTTCGAGCCACGACGCCCATGCGACTTGCGTACAATCTTCCGTTATTTTCTCCAAAGGAGAGGAGTAAGAACCTCTTACTAAGAAGTAGTTTCTCCATCTTGTCCAGAGGAGACTCCGAGCGGAAGCACTCAACAAGTCCGAGTACCCTTCGTAGTATCATCCGTTGACGATGGCAAGTTCTATTAGCCCCGCCTAAAGCAGCGACCACATGGCGATCCACTACGCTCCGTCGACCTCATCTCTTATCCGGATCGAAGATGCCACTGCCAGCTGATTCACACTATGACAAGAATGTTAGGGCTAATCAATGATCTGCACTCTGTTATGGCGGATTGTTTCCGGGCATCGGTTCTACGACGGTAGCGACATGATATGAGTCTTTCTCCTTTTACACTCAATGTGTTCGCGTGCTACTGCGGTGCACGCGCATTTTTTCTGGGCCGGGCAATGGCCATTCTACTAGTCGACCCTATCGAATAATAGTCTATCAAAAAAGAGTCCCATATTTTTCTTCGTTATTTACTCTTGTCTATGTCTAGACAACGGGGCCTGCGCGCCACCTCGCTCCAAGGAGAGACCTGAGTAAGCGTGCAAGCGCCATCTCCGAGATCAGTTGAGTAGTCCGACCACTAGACTTTTTCCTAGTCCTGACTTCTTCATATTCAAGGGAGCCCTTTTGTTGAGACCTTAATGGCAATGAGTTCAGTCCGAGGCGGCATACCCTCAACAAAGATGAACTTTCGCGTCGTTTCCCTGTGGTGTTCATCAATCACTAGACTGCCACGATTACCATGATACTTTTTACTACACCGGACCACTCACAACGAAGTGCCAAAGTACTGGTCGGAATGCTACTTTCAGTCGGTCTCTGTAGCAGCTTCATCATGCCCTTCCGATCTACACCAGCATTGCCAACGGTTGACCCGCTCATCGGTGGACGATACTCGCAACAGTGTTCTCAGCACGGCTCGGAGGGGTCACCCTCGCCGACTCCTTCACCCACCTTCGCCAGAGTGAATACCCAACTGGTGCTACTCCGAGACTGCACCTTCGAGGCAGCTCTCATCGCAACGGGTCGTAGTAGGACCACAATCATGGCCCGTTCTGGTCCTACTAGATTGTCGGTGAGCGCATCCACGACAAACCCGAATGCTCTTCAATAATTTGCTCCGTGAGCTCATCAGCGCGTGACAGATGATAAGCAACAGTCGACCTGTTTCTCTTCCCAAGTTCGACCGTCGAACCTCGACGAGACTCCTCGCATGAGTGTTGCGATGCGGAGTCTTCCTCTTGGCACCTCATACGCTGTTACTCATTGCGCGTCGGTCATCTTGTGCATGCGTGCATAGCTAATACTCCCGCCCCCCGAAAAGAACCAGTAGGAGACTTTACACTCGTCCCCGCCTTGCGTTGACTATGAGCAACAACGGAGAAGCAACATAAGCCCACCTTCAACAGGGCTACCAGCGGACTGCCGCCGCAGCTCGAGTGTTAGCCGCCGTTCACAGTCAATATGATCACAGCCATGTCTCGTTCTATACCATTCACAAGTTCATTCGGCGAGTCAGGCGGTCTATGCCGCGCTAGAGAATATCACATAAGCGAGTTGAGACAGCGAATTGGCGGTACCATGGAAAAAGGGACATCAGGCGAATGAGAAAGTCATTTTAGCGGCGGGACCAATGATCAATGATATCCTAGACTTATCTGTTGTACTCCAAACTCAACCGATGAGGGTTGAATGACTATATAAAGACAACGGGAACGAGAAAAGGGATTATTGTGTTAGCTACAGAGAGAGGAAGAATGAAGACACTCATTGTGCAAGCGCATCACATTATCTTACGCCGAGGCAATCCCATGATCCATCCCGCCGACAGGGACATCAATTTCGAGCATACTCAGTAAAGGCAGCCTCACTCGCCAAATATATTTCTGAATGGTGTAGAGTCAGCGCGAAACTGTTTACGCGTGCATCATATAGCTAATCCGTCTGCCGTCGTCTACCGCCGGCCGCGACAGCTTTTCTTCCCTCTCATGTTGAGCTGAGGCGCTCCCACAAATGGTATAATCATAAGGAATAACTTCCTGGCAAATCCGTCTTCACTATAGTGACGTGCATCCCAACCTCTCTCTTTGTGCGCTTTTGCTGCTCGCTGTACGTGCGTTCGTCTCCGTTAACATGTCCGTTGTTTGTGATGCTGTTGAACCTACGTTTACGCTAAATTCGCAACGAGGTCAGTTTTCCCCGAGCTCATCTCGAGTCCGGTTTCGAAACCACTTCACCTTCCTAGGGAAGGCTTCCTTTGAGCCCCGTTTCGAATAGCCGTACTGTACTGAGTTATAGTGCACGTCCTCGCTCGCCCGGCCTGTCTCCATGGCCCCCGTCACGTCACGCCTCCTGGAGGTGGCCTCCACCTGGTTCACTGTGAGGTACTGAGTCGGGCTGCTGTCGATTGTCCACCACAGGTTTTTATCATCAACATGGCTAAGACTTACCTCTCCTTCATCACCATTTTCCACTTCGCCCTGCTGTCTGGCCTCCCACAGTGCGATGCCCGACTCCGTGCCCTGGGGAACGTTTGCGGGGGCAAATGTGGCGACTGCCCCTCCGGTTTTTCCTGCCAGTACGCGCCACTGTCGCGCGACTGCATGTGCAAGCCAAAATGGTAGACCAAGCCTCGGCGAGGCCCTCTACTGCCCAACTTCGTATCGATGTCTTTGGACTCTACGGAAATTTTTTCACCTGCTCCTTCACTCGACCACCGAAGGGCTTCCCACATGAAGTACTCACCGGTCAGACCAGTCATTTTTAGTCATCAGAATTGGTCTCTGTAGCAATGTTATTCCTTCGCGTTGAGTGATAGTTAACGATAGCCTCTGATCTAATCCCCAGCATAGCTAACCGTTGACCCGTTTTCCTTCCTAACTTCGACGATACTCACAAGCCTTTTCGCTGCCACCCTCATCAGAGTGGATAACGATCTGCTGTTTCCGTCCAAGCCGTAAGCAGAGCGATTGCCTGCAGCCCACGCCATGCAGTGGTAGTAAGAGCACAGCCATGACATGTTCGAGTTTGAATACTCTTCGGAACGCCACCACGTTCCATCCCACCCTGGAACGATCGCGAGATGTCTGTGAGCGTATCAAGTAGAAGCTGCTCGTGTGAGAGCAATCAGGTGACCCTGGGACCCAGGGCCTGGGTCAATCTGGGTCGCTGACCCAAGTGTAACAGCGACCAGGATGGACGATTATTGAGCAACTCCGAGACTGAGTGGTGTGTAAAATGAAACGTTTAAGTGACGCCCATCGGGCTGATGCGTATGATCAATCACCGCCGTTAGAGCCACTATCATCACTGGAAGACGACGACGATCCATACCCTCCCAATGCCGTGCCGAGACTCACAGGAGGAGGGGGAGCTGAGCAGGGGCAAGACGATTCGGACCTCTTCTAGATAGTCGGTGCCGGGGATCGAGCCCGGGACCTCAGGCTTACCCTCAGCAGCTGGAGTGGCTTTTGGAATGACACATGTCCAATTTATTAACACCAAGAACGTCAATCTTACGTCCAAGTTTGACAAGGACAAGAATATCGCGTTCAAGAATGACAGTATCACAACCAAATTTGACAATACACAGGCAAGAATGACAAATGTCAATCCCAGTTTGAATCCCCTCGAAGCCAGCTTGTTTTTCCAACGCTTTGAGTCCCGTCTCAAGCAGCCACCTGCAAAGTGCTAGTAGCAGCAGGCAGCAACGCAACAGCGTGGCTGGCGAGGTAGCGTCGCTCAAAGTGACAGCCGACGCGGCAACGAGAACTCCCTTGGACACTCCAATACTGAGCCCGGGAATGTCTCGACTCCCGGCCAGATTGCATTCTTCTGCAGATGCGTCCGACGTAACGCGTGACCCTTCGGGTGTCTCAAACCCGGGATCTTCCAATTATTCGCTTTAGATCGACCTGATAGCAGGAAACGAGACTCGAGTGGCCTCGCGCTCTGTGTGCTGCTGCGCAGAAAACACCGTGTTGCTCTGTTCACAGGAAGCTTCCAAGACGGCTTGTGACTTAGTCCAACCTCTTGTGACAAGTGGAAACGAGTTGATGCGTGCGAGTGACTTCTCAGACCGTGACGCGATCGATACTTATGTGGGTTGAGCCTCGACTGTAGCCGGGGAAACCCTTTGCGGTCTTGCAGCTGCTGTAGCAGTACCGAACGGGACGGTGCTGCAGGTAGGTATGGTACTTAACGACAACCATCTCCACTTCTCACTAACTACCAGTATCTTGTATCATTCTGCGCCTTGCACTCGCGTGCATGAGTCTGCGTTCCAGATTAGGCTATAGAAGGCCACTATTGATCATCTCCTATCGAGTCCAGTCCTTCACATCGCTTTGGGCCCCGTTGAGTTCTAGTTGACAAGTTTTCAAGGCTTCATGAGGGACTCAGTCGGGCTGCTGACGGCTACCCTATGTAGATTATCATTAATATGGTGAAGCCCACCCTCTCTCTGTTCGCCATTCTCAGCTTCGTCCTGCTGTCCGACCCCCCGCAGTGCAGTGCCCAACTGCGAGCTCTGGGGAATAACCCTGACTGTACGAACTCCTGCGGCAAATGCTTCGTCCCGGGCGACTTCTGCCAGTACGACGCGGTGTTGGGCTGCACCTGCCTGCCCCCAGAGTAGACAAAGCCCAAGGCCAGGCTCTACGCAACTTCGTATGGACCCTACGGAGGATTTTCAACTTGCTGTCTCACCACCCGATCACCTATTTGGAAGTATTCACCGATCGGATTAGCCATTTTTAGTCAAATTTCGTATTGGTCGTAGTAGTATCACGCTTTTGCGTTGAGGATGGTTAATGATGGTCTCCCCCCTAGCATTTCTAACGGTTGACCTCTTTTTCCTAACTTCGACGATATTCACAACCCTTTTCGAGAGGCCTCCGATTCGAGGCATGACCTTCGCTGGCTCACTCCCAGCAGAGTAAGTACCCAACCGGTGCGACAGTCCGAGCCGGAGAGAGCCAGCTTTTCGTACAAGGCCACAGCAGGACCACAGTCATGGGTTCTTATTTCCTTCTCGACTCCACGCTCCGAGTCCGTAAGAGGGCCGATACTGATTCTGATTCATAACACATCAAATTAACGTCGTCTAGCGAGGATGGGCAATTGCACATCTCAGAGAATTACTCAAGAATATCACAAACTCGAATCTACATACCGGATGGAGTTCACTGTCAAGTTCTGGCCCTCGTTACGCCGCAACGTACCATCATCCCACCGCTGAAATCGTCGGAGGGTCTGGGAGCGTATCCACCAGGAGGTGCTTACGTGAGAGCAATCAGCTGTGGCCCGAGACATCGTTTGTCGCAGCAGGCTATAGTAGGACCACAGGCCTGGCATGTTCTAGTCCTCGGAACGCCACCACGTTTCAGGCCCCCGCTGGATCGATCGCGAGAGTGTATGTGAGCGCATTCACTAGAAGCCGCTCGTGTGAGAGCAATCAGGTGACCCAAGTGTAACAGGGACCAGGGTGGACGATTATTGAGCAACTCCGAGACTGAGTGGTGTATAAAATGAAACGTTTAAGTGACGCCCATCGGGCTGATGTGTATAATCAATCACCACCGTTAGAGCCACTATCATCACTGGAAGACGACGACGATCCATACCCTCCCAATGCCGTGCCGAGACTCACAGGAGGAGGGGGAGCTGAGCAGGAGCAAGACGATTCGGACCTCTTCTGGATAGTCGGTGCCGGGGATCGAACCCGGGACCTCAGGCTTACCCTCAGCAGCTGGAGTGGCCTTCGCCTTCTTCTTGGCTTTGAGTACCATATGGGGCATCGCCGCCTTCCGCTTAGCCGCTGCCGCCTCGACCTCATCGGCAATGTGGACAGGAGGCGGCGGGGGAGAAGAGGACGACTAGGCGAAAAATTGACATGAAAACGGCGGAGCGACGCATCCTACATCCTTGACTGATGAGGTTGACTTTGTCTTATTCCCCTCAGCAGATCCCCTTTCTTCTCCTTCTTCGTCATCGGAGATCACCTCGATGCGCTCCCATTCCAAATCGCCCTTGAAGACGGCTTCGGCCACGGCCGTATCTAAGTGGCGGCTATCGACGATGGAACGCTTCTCAGGAGAGGAGTGGCTAAGAAGATTGAGAATTTTCTCAACTCAGCATACCACAACTTTCCCAATAAATCCTCGTAAGGTGGGAAGTTGTTCTATCTACTCTAACGCTCGGGCGACCTCAGTACCAAAATCGCCCGCATTCAACGGACCTCTAGCGTTGTTGGGTCGACATAGGTATCACTTTGATTGAATACTTGAGTCTAAGAGAGGGACCCATACCCGGGACACCAGCTCAACTACGAACAGCGTCCGAGAACAATGCTGCCACCGAAGTTATTCACAGATTTCTCTATAGCCATACTCGTCAGCAACAGGATCGTATAAGAACCATCTCAAGAAGGTGATTTCTATATTCGATGACTTGGTCATGATCGATCGATCATCGATCGATTATCGATGATTGAAAGCAGTCTTATACTCCACCAGTTGGTCCCTGTTATCACCTTTGTCATCGGCGCCCTGTTCGTGGTCACCCTCCCCTTCCTGCTTCACACCAGCAGCGCCTTCCTCCTTCTTCTCCCCTTTAACGGCGGACGACGAGCTGCTACCGCCCGAGACGTCTCCGTCGAACAACTTGTCCAAAGCTGACGAGATGAGCTGGTCGCGTTGGGCTTGCCTGGCAAGGGTATACATTTCCAGCCGGTACTCTAGCACTGTTGGCTCTCCATCAGATGGTGGGATGAAGACCAACACAAAGTCAAGATACTCAGCAATAGGTGTATTTGATAAGTGTCATAAGGGGATACGCTTCGATCTCTATGTCAACCCTCTACAAAGACTCCAGCAGAAGCTTGCCTGGAACACTAGTCAAGCTCGACATACCCTCAGCGTCCGTGCTTTCCGAAGCTGCTTAGCCCGCATATCCGCTACGAACAAGCAATTAGTGTTCCCAAGGAGCATCTCGCTGTCCCCTACGTATTCTATCACCTGCGATTAACTGCCTTGAGCTCGTCCAACTCGTCCAAGCGTCGCATCTCCTCCGCGGTATCATAGATCCTATTCTCCATGGCCTTGGTCTCGGATTCTGACACCTCTAGCTTTATCCCAGCATCACCAAAGTACTAACACCTACCATTCTCCTCTCCTGTCTTGCGATGAGAGACCTCTGCCTCTGCGAAATCAGCATCCTTAAAGCCCTCGTACCTGATGACCAGATGATGTTCACTCATCCCCATCCTCCCGGTGGCCCTCAGCAAAGTTCTTTCCAGCTGCAGCCCTCGCAAGAAGTTCGAAGACGCCAAGTACTGCTCGTTCTACGCCGACCGCCTTTATGTGTAGACTCTATCATTTCGTCCTCAAATTATACGCTTTTGCGTTTCGCTTTTTCATTTTGTTTTTCTTTCATTTTGTTTTTCCTTCATTTTGTTTTTTCTTTATTTTGTTTTTCCTTTATTTTGTTTTTCCTTTATTTTGTTTTTCTTCCATTTTGTTTTTCTTTCATTTCGTTTTTCCTTTATTTTGTTTTTCGTTCATTTTGGTTTTTTCATTTCGCTTTTTCATCATACGCTTCATCGTATTTATGTGCACTGTTAACTCCCTTCGACAGAGGCTCTACACCCCTTCTTGCCAATTAGCGTTCACCATGCACGACAGCGGAGAGGCAGTGGCCAGGGTGATATGGAAAAATAGGAGAAACCTACGTTCTCGTTCCCCCTGTCTCAAGTACGTAGTCAGAGTGCTCAGGATCCGTACGAAATGAGAACTCGCCTGAGAAAGCGAAAGGAATCCTAGGTTGATCCATGCGCGATACGAGTATGCCTTACCTAGACAATGTTTGCATTTGCCGTAGAAGCGATACACATTCAGCCCTAAAGAACTCTTCTCCGGCAGTTTTTGACATCTGAAAAATGACAGTGCCGGGGATCGATCCGGCGACCTTTTTATTACCTGCTATTGAACTTGGTAGCAATGTACAGGTACTCCCCACAGTGACTGCAGCACATCGAAAAGGGAAGCATCATCCGGATGTTCATACATTTCGGACCTGACAAAGCGCCAACCAGTGGATTCAAAATCGTAGCTAGAGGTGTCAGAATACGACAACCCGCCCTTCAGTGCATTCCACTAAGTTGATCTTCGAAATTATTTGGCAAATTTCAATTATTTTATTCCATTTTTTTCGGTTTTCTACTAAAATTTTATAATTTTATCATGAAATTCCGGCCGATGGTCAGAGTTCTTGGTGTATCAACATTACTGCAACGAATAGGGTGTTGATAGATCAGGTTCAAGCTCCGAGTAACGAAGGCGAAATCAACTTCAAAGACTATAGTCCAATTTGATTTGGAGTACTGTATTACCTCGTTGCTCGACCCTGGGCTTCTTGACCATCCTCATCGGCAGGAGCTTCGACGGGTCGAAGTCCGGCGGGTAATACTTGTTCATCACCTTACGCTCAGTCATATTGATGCACCGACTTAGTTAACGCCTCTTTAATGAAAATGAACTGAAGCATACCAACTTTTCGCGGAATCCTAGGGACACTCGAGACCTATACATGAAGAAGATCACGAGGGGTCGTAGAGTTGAGACACCAGGCCGCCCTTTCACATGCAACGCACTCGAAAAGACCCCCCGACTGATCTGTACAACGCCCGAGCGACCTCCACCGGTAATCAACTTGCTTCGCTCGTCATCCCCGACGTCCGCGGCAACCAAACAGGGTTACCCTTGTCTCCATCATAGTGAGGAGAGCGCGCGATCCCCACTCTTCCGAGGGCCCTTTCTCGGGCGGAAACGGGATAATAAACAGTAGACTTCATGAACGATTATCAACAGCCTTAACCGGCCGAACAGACAAGGACCTCCCATGAACTTCAACAGACGCAGTACAGAACAAAAAACATCAAAATTTCAGAAACATGAAAATCATCCGACGGAATTTTCCAGCCTTTCAACTCGACTCATGACATCCCTCAGATCCCTCGGCAACGGCACCTCCACCCCATACCGCTCCTCCGCCAAATAAAGGTCGAACCACTCCAGCTTATGACAGTGCAAGAAGATTCTCCCGGCGCTCAGGTCAAGTTTAGTCTCCGAATTATACCATGGATCTCCTACAAGCGGATGGCCCAACGAGGCCATATGAACCCTGATCTGATGCTTTCGCCCACTCAGCAGGCGGCATTCTACCAAAGACACCCCCACGGATTTGAACTCTCTCCTCACAGTATACTTCGTCACAGCCGGCTTGCCATCCTCAGATACGACACACCAAGTCTCCAAATTCTCAATCCTCGCTTCGATTTTTCCCTCTTTTTCCATCAGAATTCCCTCCACCAAACACCAGTATTTCTTAACCACCAAACCGGCCTGCTGCTGCAACGCCAATACCGCTTCTTCCGCTCCCGACGTCGTCCCCATCAGCGGCCCCGAGGTTCCAAAATCTATCCTGTGCGCAAGTACCAAAGATTCCCCCAAGAAGCTCTGCGTCATCTCAGTCGTCCACGCATTAGGCTTATACACAATACTCACCCCACCCAGTCCGCTGTACACCACCAATGGCTCCGTCGTCCCGTCTACTACCTCCTCAGGAATCTTCCGCATCACCCCTGAGCTTGCCTTCCGAGTTGGTAGTTTGACTAAATGCGCTGACATCAACGCGTGCAGCCACTGGTACAAGGGCAAGTCCATCACGCCCGTCCAGTGCAGACCATAGGCGACGTTATTGATCTCTAGACGGTTCATCGGTACCCAATTACTATTCTTTAATTTCTCGGCAAGTCGGAGCGCCAAAGTCCCCAGTGCTTTGGAATTGTCGATTCTCGTGAGGGCCCACATAACCTGAGGGATGTCCGCCGGTAACAGGCGGTCCGACAGAACATCATAGTGATCCTTGACCGCGCGCCACAAAATTCGAGCACCTCCTTCCGCCTGACCAGCCGACCACAATAGTGTCGCTATATTCCGAGAGTCGTTCATGAGGCCGCTCGCCCTCGGCACCAGCGCAAGATCAAACCGACCAAGCCGGCCCAAGTTGAAAAGGGCAACGCTCCAATCTTGCTCGCTCATTCCCGAGGGCCCCGCTTGCATCACCCAATCTGCTAGTACATCCACCAACTTGCCTTCGTACGAGAATCTCCCCAACGCCCACAGACAGAGGCTCACATCCCGCCCCTTCCAAGATCCATCGCAACAGAGACGATCCTCTAGGGCCAGCATCAAACAGCCCCGCTCGAACTTCCCTCGGGCGATCCCCACCAGGAGAGCCGCGACCCTCTGCAGATCCGGTGAGGCAGGCGAGAGGCGCACAAGGCGAACCGAATGGTCGACAAACGGCTGCGCGGCGGCGCGGGATGAGCCCAGCGTCCCCAACGCCCAGACTAGGTCCGAAACCGCTCGAAAATCCAAATTCCGGACCGGCAGGGAGAGGCATACCTTGAGAGTGAGCCGAGTGTCCGAGGAGAGATGGTCAGGATTCAATTGGGCGAATCTTCGCAGTGCGGTGATCCAGTGGACGTGCTCGAAATCCGCACATTTCCGATGAATTACATTCCCTAGCGTCTCAGGATCTCGACAGCCGCCGATTTCGAGTAGTAAACTCCGACTGCCCACCCGCCCTGCGGTAGTGTGAAGGAGACGCATCAGAGTCGTTGACAGATCGCGGTTGCATTTACCAATCATACTGAAAGAAGGAACAGGGCCCTCCAAAAGCGACCATCTCCCGGCCAACGCCAGTCACACCAATCCTGAGCTGCAGAGAATTAGTTTACTCGGACCGCCCCCCTCCCGCCAGTGGCGAGACGACAGGAGTTGGTACTGCTTTATCCACTACATTGAGTGTTGAGACATCAATCGGGCGTGCTGGTGTGAAGCCCCGAACGAGGGCGAGGGCGGCGAAGAGACCGCTGAGACCCCGAAATACCCGACCTGCGGAGGAAGGGAAAAGTGCTTGTGGTAGGAGGTTCTATTTACAGCTATGGAGGACCCGAGTCGATCCCGGGTTCGAATCCCGGCGGTGACAAAATTTTTAATGCAACTAATTTTTGATAATCAATTTTAATTTGATTTTATCGTAATAGGGATACTTGCAAGATCCCCGCGTCAACCTCGGATGCCGTTGCAAATACTCAACCAAATCTGCTCCGGTAAACAGACTCCAGCTATAGTCCGGTACCCTACTCTCGCAGTAGACGAAATCAATTCTGAATATCTCGCGGCGCCACTATGCTTCTCATTTTCGCCCCGACCAGCGGAACTTCGACCGGATGAGGGGATGGCGAGGACTGGAACTTACGTCCAGCGCCTGCACTCCTCTTGGCCTCTGCTAAACAATAGGCTGATGCTGCTGTGAAGGTGACGAACCCAACCTAAGGACCACGACCAACTCTGACGAGAGAACAGAAACGGAAGAGCTCCCCCAAAATAAGTCCAGCAGAGGCTCACCATCCTGCATGTGTAGCAATCCCCTCCATTGTCATTGACGGCAGCAGCTTCCTCCTTGGTGAAGGTAACAGGGGAGTGCCGCATACCACCGGCAGTATCCTTGTACCACCCCTGGACTTTGCTGGAGATGCCACTGCTCGGCTCGGATGACGACGACGACGATGGTCGGAGGAAGGACAGCACATCCTGAACGCATGGCGCCACTGAAGCCTCGGACTACCAGTGACACACAACGACGTTTCTACGCCTTCATGATTCTACTGAACGCATTTTTTGGCGTGAGCAATACTTGACAATACCCGACTTTTGTACGATCTAGACCCTTCCCTTCACATGGTTTCATTTATTCCGATTGAGTGTCTGAAACTGGGCTTACGGGATAATCAAAGACGAACATAACGTTAAACACGATGTGATCTAATTTGTAGCAGCGTTTCGCTCTCCCGTCACAGACTTGCCCCCAACTGCCTACCCCTCGACAGAAGGAGCAATTAGTGGCGAGCCTCTCCTTTATTTCATCCGCCTTCACGGACATGCCTTGGTACAGACCTTCGATGTAGTGTATAACCATTATTGATGAGTTTGATAAAAGAAGACAACTACATAAGATGGTCTATCACAAAGACCGGACTAGTCACCTATTGACTCTTTAGAGGGGAGAGGACGCCCGAACTGTTATAAAGATTGAAGTACTGAACCTTCAACTCTGCTCGACGACAAAGTTGCCTTTGACGTCTCCGCAAACGTCGGTGTCCGAACCTGACAGACAAATCTTGGCAATTTACAGAGACTTTCCACTAATTTACAATTAGTATTAATTTACAGACTATAAACTGTAATCCGAAGATGAGAGACGAGAGCGAAACTTTGCGGCCACGAGCTCTGCCACTTCATCAATCGGGAGAGTGACTCGCCGTTAGATCGGTTGAACAATCCAACCGAAAAAAGCCATTAGTCTAATCGAAAAGAACTTGAAAAAATCCGAGCTTTAATCGGCTTAGAGCTCAAATTCCTTCAAGTTTGTTCTCATCGTCGTTTTCGGGAATTTCCGGAGTATTTCTTTGCACCCCACTACCAACAGATAACACAGACTAAGTGATCTAATAGGCATGAAACATACCATGTTGAATCGCGCACACTCATCGATAGCTTGCTTCCCGATAACGGCCTTATCGCCCGGTCATGCAGACACTCTCGAAGGTCTCACAGGTGAACTCGCTTCGGTCAAACTTTCTTTTCTGCATAGTTCCTTCGGGGAATCTCGCAATAGCATTGCGCATGAGTTCTTCTTCGGCTCGCAGTACCACGCTCGCAACTGTGGACGACCAGTTGTGGAACCCACGCATTTTCTGATCTCCCACCATATGTCGTTTTGGTAACATAAAAGATAGCAGGAATTCTTGCTTTGGTGATGACATGACTCTGTAAGTACTCTGAAACATCTTGTAGACGACCAAAGTCGTTGGTCATTATCTCGTGGGTCAACGGTGCAGTTGTGAAGTGCACTGAATGCCTTACAGAGGCTGCTCATCACCCATCCCACGTGCAAGATAGAGAACTTCACCCTCCTGAGACCAGGCTGTCATGATTCGGTGAAAGAGCTGATCATACGCGCTGCAGTCAGTTGTTGCTGGGCAACTGCGCATGACTATGCTGTCGAAGTGGATTTTGAGCATGATAGCGCCCATGGTACTAATGAATCTGCGGCAGTGACCAAGGCAATCCTTCCGCATTTGCTCTTCCTTTTCAGCGACAAAGCTTCTGAGCGACTGGCCCCATTGCGTTCGCTGTACCCCTTGAGCGAGTATAGTCGCCCAGGGACCCTGGGCCAGGCCGACACGCCCTGGCTGCGAGGACCTTGCAACACTGGCTTACGGCCCATCAGCCACATGCAGGTGGCTCACCTCAGCACCTGCTCAGATTGATCACTGGGGCGCGATGAGTGTGCCACGCAGGGCCTCTTAATAGCATCATAGTCGACCCTTCAATCGACCTATCTATCGGTCGATTTATTTAAACGTTCAAGACCGTCGTTCACGGCCTTGGCAGGTCTGACCATCACCAATTTTGTCCGCACGAAGGCGTTCCCGCCTCATGCGCTCATGCTTGGCAAACATTGCTTGTGCTTCTCCCTATCGAGCTATTCTCCACAGGGACCCTGTGACAGGGTCAATCGAGTTATACCTCTCAAGATTCATCCTGAGGGATCGGCGATGCCTTGGTCTTTCGAGCGCGGCTCCGAGCGATCGAACAGTGGCGATCAGGCTATCATCTCAATTGTTCGTCGGACGATCCGGAGAGGACAGATCAGCAGTCTTCCTTGAAGGAATTATGTCGAAAATGCTGGTCTGCCGGAGACAAGGTGTGCTTCGTCTGCTCTTTTCAGTGAAAAGGAACTTTCAGTTTCCAGCCTGGAACCGGAGCACACAAAGCGCGCATCAAAGAAATTCTTCGACGCTGGCTCCCGACCCGGTCCTGATGAAGCGATCATCGACCCTCGCTGACAGCCTGGAGATCATATTTTCGGAACGAAGATTTCAACTACGGGAGGACAAAAAACACAGTAAGATATGACTTATGATACTTGTAGTGACCTCCTAGATGTTTCTACACCCAACGACTTACCCCTCGACAGAAGGAACAATGAGTGGCGAGCCGCTCCTTGATTTCGCCAGCCTCCATTGAAATGCCTTAATACAGACCTTCGATGCAGTGTAAAATCATTATTGATGAGTTTAATAAAATGAGGCAACTACAGTCGATAATCAGAGTAATTAACTACAGTCGCGAGGACCCGACCGTTGGCCCGTGAATATCCAGAGGCGAAGGTCTTCTAAAGTACTAAGAGTAGCTTACGTCTTCTTACGAACTTCACGAAGTTAAGCTCGCGTCACGAAGTATACCCGAACTGTACGGGAGGTGGCATCACTAAATTTTCATCTGTGTTGCACGAAGTTACCTCTGAATCAAATGATCTCATGGAGTCTCCGCTAAGGTCGATCTCCGTCCCTGAAAGAAAAAGCTTCGTGAACCGTTGAACGTAGATGAGATACGAGAAAGGAAGCTCGCGGTGGTCCACTTCCCCCGAACATTCAGAAGAACGACGGACTACCAGCTCTGCCCTGTGATCGAACCGAGAAGAGCGAACAGTGTTCGCGTCTTCCAGATACTAGTAAACCGGGTTTACTAAACCCGTCCACAAAATCATATCACATGAAGTTTTTCCAATTTCTCCGTAGCGATTGTGGACGGGTTTATTTGCCGTCTCAATCGGGAATTGTCGAAAGATACTTTCTTTGTATAACTAGCAGACAAACGAAAGATCAGTAGTATGAATGAATTGTAGCATGGAGGACATCCATACTGATATCCATACTGGGCATCCATCATAATGAGTATATTGAGCAATGACTGCTCACTTGCTGCATGGCGACGCCACTACGACGTGCGATTCCTGCACGCCTTGAGGCTTCTATTTCTGTACTCCTTCGGGCGCTTGTTGAACTCAGCCTCATACTGCCTCCGCAGGTGTACGTCTATCGGCTAGCTGATCTACCAGTATGGCTTAGCTCTCTGAGATCCCTTCGATACTTCGCCCGCGACACGAGTTGGGCTCGACGGTCGGGCCCCGACCCGGGAGCAGAACCCTCAGCATACTGAGCGGGCCACAGCTGATGGCGGCGACCAGGTCGCGGTTGATAACGGGTGTAGGGCCTTGCAAGCCGTTAGCTGGGCGCCAGTCGAACACGGGACGTAGTAGGGTATTGCGACGGAATGCCGCGGTCGCTCCCTTCGTCATGCAGTCGCACCGCTCCCGCCAACCAGAGTCAGCGTGTCGTTGATTGCAAGCCAGCTCGAAGATCCACGGCTTACAGCAGTGCCGAGGGATAGCAGAAAACGTCCATCGATGAAGCGTCGACATACCTGGGCCAACAGATGGTAGAACTTTGCACCTCGTGCACTCACTGAAGCACGCGTTGTCCGACCTCCACGTCTATTTCTCTTTCACCAGTTGAACGCCGCCTCCGAGACTTCACGTACTGACATTCGACTTTGGCGTGGCAACTTCAATGAATAGCGCGCTTGGGTCGAAAAGCCGGGCTGGCTTAGCCGTCTCAGAGAGACCAAGACACTCTGGAAGATCTCACAGGTAATCTCACCCCGAGTCGGGGTCCCCGTTGACCAGGCTCGAATAGCAAAGGATATAGCCCGTCCTCACTCGACGCCACTGACACTGTGGGCTGCCTGTTCTCATTCACCTCGACGCCTGGGCCGGAGGCTGTCGATATCTCAGCACTCATCCACATGAATGCATCATTCACCGGGTGGACGGTCCCTGCCTGGGACTCCCAGGTCAAGCATCCCTGGAAGAGCTGAAAATGTCACTCAGTATTGCAAACTTCGGGGTGTGTGCATACACTGAGCCAGGCAAAGCATCCCGGTGATATGGCCCAGCGCACTGTACAGCCCTTCGTCGCGGGGCTCCAGCCCAACAACTTGTTGCCATCTTGTGAGCAGCAAGGAACCTTGTCAGACCCGGTCTGACAGACTATCCAGCACCTCCCAGCATTATCCTAGCTGGCATAGGGACGGGCATCGACCGGTGGTCTCGTAGGTCGACCAACATGCATTCGATCAATATCTCGATCCCAACCAAGTTGCTTGAACCAACTCATAGCTCTCGACCCCAGTGACTGCAGGAGGGTGTATATCAAGATGAGGATGCTCCGGAAGCATTGCTCCCTGATGACGCAGTTGGGCTCATGAATTCCGACCCTCCACGAACCTGTGCAATATCGTGGCCCACTGGCAATCTATGGTCATATGAACACCGATGACTTTCGTGGCTTATGATTTAGGTGCTTGTGGCGGTATCCAGAAGATGGAACATGTAAGGAGTAAAACTGAGATCGAGAACTATCAGTCTCCGCGCAAAATCAGAGTTGAGGCAGATGAGTCGTATGGCAGCCATACTATGGCTCATGAGTCGTTGTGGAAGTCACAAGCTCTGTCTATCCGTCCGTTCGATCTCATGAGTTGCGATAACGGACGGATAGACAGAGCTGGTGTGGGCAAGGACACATGGCGATGATTTTTGATTGTCCACTGTTCACTACCTGTCACGGGCGATCCTGAACTTCAGGACCTGAAGTTACTTCGACGCCCACAACGCCTTCAACAATCGTCATCCTGCGACTCCACCTATGACCATCGGTCATCTCTCCACAGGAATTGTTCCAAGATTTCCTATCCGCGACTATCTAATCAAGTAGGAGGGCTTGATTGACAACGCCAATTTGGCATCAATACGTAATGATGGATGCCAACTGAGATGAAGAATTAGCCCTGATGCAGGACTCCTGCAATTAATATACCCATGCTTAATCAGCGCGAATACAATGCACTAAGGCAGAACTTCCGAACGGAACTACCAAAACTTCCGAAAATTACACGTTCAGAAATAATACGCCTGCAGGAGCTTCCAAAAACTAAACGCCGTTCTTGGCTGCAATGGTGGTCAAGCGGCAGAATCCAACCTGGACACCGGACTCGCTACAGAGGATCCCAGAGAATCGACCAATCAGGCTATCCCAGTGATGAATGTACATCTTCGTGATTATAGAAACTGGTTTCAAGGAGCACCTCAAAATCCCTCTTTTCCACTGTAAACCCAACAGCGTCTCCTATAGAAACCACAAACGAAACGCTCAACAGGGTGGCTCGCATCCACAATCTGACCCAGGTTCAATTCCCCGAGCAATGACTCACAACCCCAAACAAACTGATCGAAAAAATATTTTGCTCCCAATGAAGAAAACAATAACGAATGCCTATCAATGAGGCGATTACCAAACAATCGATCATCTGGGCGTACGCTTCTCACATACTACCATACTGCGGTCCTCCGCCTCCCTCAGGCACAGTCCACTGTATGAAGTGCCCAGGCGTTTTTATACTGCAGGTTTTGCAGTGGATGCAATTTTGTGCATTGATGGTCAGGTTTCCCTTGTCATCATATTCGTAAACCTTCGCCGGGCAGAACCGCTGCTCCGGACCGCCATACTGCCCGAAAGAGACCTGAAGGAATCTACCATTCTGCCGAACTTCCAGCACTACTAGAGCTGCACTAGGCTCTAGGTATAGCCTATACCGTATAGGAATGGCAGTTTCTGTACCACAATCTTACGAAAAAACTGAAGGGAATCAGACGGACTGGAGAATATTTCGCAGACTAAAAATCCCAGCGTGAGTCACGCTGCGTTTAACTGACGGTTTAACCGTCACGATTGTCCAGCGGGCAATTCCCACTCACAGGCCCCCCACACTCGAAAACACGAGGGCTTTGCATTCCCAAGTGTGGAGTGGGCTTTGTAACAGTCTGCATGCGATATTGCCAATATCATATTGATAAACATATACCGTATATGTTCATCAATATGATATTCATCTGAGGTTTTTTGCGTATATGGTATACGCAAAAAACTTCAGTTCATGAGTTACTACCTCTTTCGGAACCTTCTCCATTCCTGGCTTGATCTTCAAATGTGACGGTTGATCAGCTTCATGATCAACTCCCGTTAATGGCAGTTGGTCCGTCAGGTCGAATGTGAGCTTACCTACACATAGACTAAGGGTAGATTGAGGACTTATGTGACATAAGTTATGTCGCGGGAACGCCGCTCCTCCATCGCAGTTTTGGGAAACTCCTATCGCAATCCATTAGACACTTTGGTCCAGTGCTCCACTAGTAAATAATCCCGTCATAGAAAGTCGTGTGAACAACAATGCAAACTGATACGCAAATCAAAGAAGCAGCTCAGAACGGAGACACTGTCTCCGAGATAGTGCTGATCTGTACTGTCGTGCAACTTGCCGCTGGCCGATGGTATTCCGCGAGCTGCGTCAAAGTGATCCCATCGGTGCGCGCATGAACTCAGTTCGAAATGGAATGGAATAGTCCTCGGGAAAGGAAGTCTCATCGGGGCTAGCAACGAGTTTACTGGTCCCTCTACGACGCATGTCCTCCACCTGCCAGGCCAACACCCCTTTCAGTGAGACGGGTATGCACCTCAGCTTGCTTATTGCCCAAACTTGGGCCCCTTTGCCCTTTCGCAATGATATTGATCGTGTCTTCCCAACGAAGGCCAACTCCCGGCTAAGGGGTATCTCCCCGCTTGTGCCCAACGGTACGCCGTGGTCCATGAGCTGCGACAATTGCAAGTCCACTGCCATCCGGAGACTCAGTCTGCATAGTCTGGAGTTGACTCTAGATAAGCGGTTCCCTGATTTTGCCGCCAGCTTCCGGTGTGCGCGTTCTGACCTCCAATACCTCGCCCCAGTAGGCGCGCACAACTTCCCAGCTTCTCTCCATCAATCGACTCAAATCCACCAAATCGCAGAGGTCTGATCTGGCCTCTATCGAAATTCATCCCGGTTTCGATCTGTTGAGTCACTCCGGCCGGCAAGAGCTCGTCTGGACAGCCGGCGAGTTTATCCATCAACTCTGCGCCCGGTACGATGCCGTCGTCGGCTCTTGCTGCTGGTTCAGTCGAAGGATAAACATCGTTGGAGATCAGACAGGAAGGTTATCCCGCTTATATAGAAGACTGGATTATGCAAGTCGTCCTTCTGTAGGTCACCTATACTTCCCCCAGGGAAGTTCCCTGTCTGATAGACCAATTTCGTATACTACTGCCCTGGTTCTCTAGTACGAAAATGACCGAGGCAAACCCCCTAACTACCATCAGGTTTCGGGTAGGCCACTTCTTTACACTTAGCCTGTTTGCGCGTTCTCGCCGCATCCTCTTTAGACCACCTAAAGCAATCATGGCGGGGAAAACCTCCATGTCACCCCCATGATGAATGATACTTGAACGTCCACGGTTCCCTTCCCTTGCTCATCAACCAGAAAGCTCCATACCCCAGCCCCGAGAACAGGCCTGTCTTGAAAGCCGGGTGGATATTGCGAACGCCCTGAGAATGCGCAGATCCAGCACGAGCGTATCAATAGGAGACTAGAACAGCTATACTGTAGTCGAACTAGGGTCGCGTGATCTATTGATGAATGTTGCAACCCGGTAACGCGAGAAATCTTGGGTCGCAGGTTTCACTGAATTGAAGCTTATGGAAGCAATAATATAGCGGAGACACCCCTGATTTGATCAAGCTGATTATCGACTAAAAGGAGCCTCACTGGAGAGCACGAATATGAGGGAAGATTATAATGCCCAGAAATTAACGGCGCATGAATGCTCAATGAGAATGAAGAACGGGTCCCTTACGATCCACATCTATCGTGATTCGGGACTACACTACTGGAATCAGGCCCCAACCCCGCCCCAGTACCGCGCCAGCTAGAGATTAGTATTACGTATAATTCCTTGTGCACCCAACTGTCCTTCACAGCGTGCTCGTATTTTGATGATACATGGCCAGGCTGGGCCCCATCATTGATATCAGCTACGGCTGCTTCTGCAGCTAGCATCCCGGTCTTCATAGCTGTATGAGTCCCCTGAATGAACATCTTCGCTATCGACAAAAACATTCTCAGTTCGAGGTTTCATTCACTAGAAGCGGAGAATTTCCGGGAAAGTGTAAACCGAGAACAGCCGAGAACTTTAAGCCGCCGGATCGAACGGCGTCAAGCGAACAACTCTGCAATTAATAAAAGCGGAAATTCCTCACCATATCGATGAGTCTCTTTTCACTCAGCTGTCTCTCGAGAGACACGTCAAATCGTGAGCGATGAAGCACGGCAGAGATTAATGTGACTATTCCCTGGTATTGGACAGTGCTACTACCTTTATCTTGAGAACATTGAGGAAACCAGCAGCGTCTCCGACGAGCATTCCGCCCGGGAAGGCCACCGAAGGTAAGGCTTGATACCCACCTAAGGAAGCATCAATGGCGGCTCATCTACCACGATTTATTACATCACTGATGCGCAAATTCTATGTGACTGAAATCACATCAGTCCACCGCGTACTCATTACTATGCTCGATCTCGTCTAGAGGCAAATCAACTAAGATCGGTCTTTCGATGATGACCTTTCTTATGCGAGCTCGAGCTGAGACGCCGAGTGGGCGGTTTGGCCAACATAGATTACTTCCAACACAATTCAATACCAGCCTAGCCACGGACGCTGGGAGCTGCCCGATTTGCTCGCCCACGAAGGGTGTACCATACAGCGCGAAGAAGCCCCCGCCCCCGCCCGTTTCGTTACTACCGCAGTTGATCACCCGAGCGCCATAGCCAACACACTTGCCACCATCCAGCAGTCCTCGAAGCATCTCATGCGTCTTGTACCTGTCCCCCGGCGCGTGACGGTGATGGCCCGAACGCACGCTTACTTCTGCAGCTCCATGTAAGGCGATCTATTCGTATTGGTGTAGCCCAGACCCGTGACGAACCCCAAGTGAACGAGGTTGTCTGAGACAATCAGAAAGATTCTCGCAACTCCGAACCATCCCAGAATACATCACCTTTCATATGATATATGAACCCTCCACCATAGGTCATGTAGTCCATAGGGAACCCGACCGTATGAGTAACATGCCCAGGCCTGCTAACCTTGAAAAAGATACGCGGATCTTGGACTGGTCGAACAGGGGAGCAGTGCCACTACCTCAGGGTCGACCTTCCACACCTCCTTCACGCCTAGGCTGAACTTAGGTGGGCATCTGCCAGCCGATAAATTATACCGGTTGGCCACCTCTAGCGAGAGAGAACCTCTAGCCCCTTCAGCCAGAATAATCTGTCGACCTGAAACGGGCCAAAGTAGTCGAACGATGAAGTTGTGTTCGCTTCGATAAGGTCTAAGCAGACTTTCAAGCGGAACGCCCTACACGAGCTAACGAAAGCCATACGATGAGCCAAGATACTTCAACACTGATATTCATCTCCAGCAACGATGATACTACCATGATTACAGAGCCTAGTATTAGGCACTTATCTGGGATAACTTATCAAGCTATCTCATCTTAACAATAAGTAAACTAATCCGTGACTTTCGACTTCGGTGGAGATCAATTTCGGAAATCTCCTAATCATTCCTAATAGAGATGACCATGAAAACGCTCCCTCGAATTACCATATATCTTAACACCAGGCTCATAATTAGATTTGTGATGGCCGTCCTTAGCCACACCCTGATCGCGGATCTTGACAGCCACCATGCGGCCCTTGTCGTCGATAACGGGATCTTCCGACACTGCGAATCCTGGGTATATCTCAACGCCTGACACCAGCTCGTCCTCGCTCTTGCAATATACAAAAATGATATGATAAGCAATTACACTACGGCATCGAGGGGGCTTCCCACCTATAGCACTCTGTGCGGTGTAACGTGCTATCTCTATGTTCCTACCAGGGCTCAGGCAGCAACTGAGCCCGCAGCTATACCCCTATACTGGCTATCACCTGCCCGGTCGAAGGGGTGCTGCACAAGAAGAAGAAGAAGAAGAAGAAGAATTACACTACAGCCTCCGGAAAAAATCCAAATACTTTACTTTTTAGAGGTATTGATAAACAGTTCGGTCAAAAAAATTGCCCACATCAGAAATTCCCGTTCTAATACACAAACTTCAGATGAATGAGATCAGCTGTGGACCATTTTCCGAGCGGACAGTATCTGATAAGCTGATAATCGGCAGCCCCTCACCCGTGTCCTCCGCCTTCTCGCTCAACCATCGGCACATGTCACCCAGGGAGATGATAAAGTTGCCATGGTTGCTCATAGCCGATGGTAGAAAGGGGGATTTGATAGCATACTTGGCGGTGGGAAAATACACAAAATCATCATGAGTAACGGGGGTCTGCGCCCAGGCAGGATTCTCCTGAAAATCACGGAATACCATACTCGGTACGACCTTCCCTATGAACTGACCTGTCGCCAGTCCGGCATGAGCTCGTCCAGTGCCGTAGGCTGGAAGACGTTGCCAGACAGAATGTGGGCGCCGATCTCCGAACCCTTCTCCAGTACGCATACCGACAAGTTAGAGTCCAACTGATAGACACCAAAAGGCTGCAGCGAAGGGATTATGGCCACTGAGTTAAAGACCATTTCATACACAGGCATACTACGGATAAGTTATATTATGTTATTGTAAACATCAATTCCAGAATCGATTCTGCGTTCCAGAATCAAGTCTAGTGAAAGAGGTTGGGTTTGGAGTATCTTCCCTATTACATCCGTTATGGTATTTCATCCTCGTGTCTATCAATATATAACACTTTCATTACATTCACCACTGTACATGGTATATCTTATGACGGAAGAACTTTTTACTGTATGAAGTCAACATCCCCGTTAGCCCTGCTTGAATTGAACCGAATGTCCGGGTGATGTTCATCAACAGTCAATAATTGGCCATTAATCGTCTGCGATCCTGCTGCCGATGGCCCGACGCGACAGAATTCTCGATACTGCTCGATCGCTCATAAGGAGATCTCTGATTGACGATTTCGGAGAAGAATCACCAGCTAGGGGGAATTCCAGCGCTAGTAGGAAGCTCTCGCAACAGACGCAAAGTCCGAAGGTGAACCGAACCAGATAGCCAGCCCGATGGTAGTACCTGCTTGGCTCGTATGGCGGCTGAGAGCCCCGCTGGACCACCGCCAACCACTACCAAGTCATACTCCAGGGAATCATCGGCCTCACTGAAGGGAGGACGATCAGGCAAGCAAACACGTCGGTTGTACAGGGAATGAGGCTAGCTCGGGTATTTCCAGGTGTCCAGACTGACTCGATTGAAGCCATTGATCACAATAAATGTTATTGCAGTTTGACTGCAACGCGAGCGTTGAGAAGAGGTACTCATATGGGAAAGAGAACGACAAGAATCTTTCCACTTGCAGAAGACACGGTCGACCTACCTCGTGAAAAATCTCATTCCGCGTCCCAGCTGCGTTAATGCAGGTGCTCGGCATGCCCGGATGGCTGTTGATGAGAGCGTCCTTAACGCAGAAGAGCGAATCATTAATTGTGATGACCTTCCAATAACTGAAAATTCGACGATCGGTTTAACGGTAGAACTTCCACCGTAGAAGGGCTGAAGGCATCAACAGCATCTCGAATCATCGTCGGCATCGGCTACCACGAGACAGAGGAGAGGGGAAACTGGCGCCGAGATGGCCACGGTTGGTGACAAGTGGACTCTAGCTCTTGAAGGAACCATCCTCAACGCCCCGCTTTATGTGGCTGCGCACTACCGGCATGTCGATTGAAACTGTCCTTAATAACGAGCAATACATGAATTAGTCATCACGTCTTCCTGCTCTGAGGCTTCGACCGACTTCCTCCAATCCTCGCACTACCGGCTCGACGTCTCTAGCCTCGCCGAAGGGCTGGATGATTTGTTGAGATTGATAGAGAGGGAGGGCGGTTCATTGAAGTTAACAACGACTGTCAGTGTAGTCACCACACTGACCATGGCTTGGGTGAGCTTGCCAGCGTATTATCCTCAGAAATCGTTCTATCAGGCCACAGTGAGCGTTGGGGCGACGGTCCAGTAATGATAAACCCTGACGCTAAGAGCCAAGTGAACTCACGGCGGCAACTCCTAAAATTCCAGTGAAAGGATCTCGGGCTTCCCTGGGGCCTATTTCACATGACCTCCCTTGGGTGGTCACTTAGTAGAGGATCCCTTACCTTAGGAACCCTTAACGAAAGGGGCCACTGGAGTGGCCACTAAGCGCTAAGTGCCGTTGAGTTTAGTGGGCACTTAAGGCTAAGTGGTTTTCGCATGCACGAAACAAGCACTGAGTGTCGCGTAAAACATCCGTTACTTCACCAAATTCGCAAGGGAGCTTCGGACCTCCCTGAAACCGCTCCGAATTGTCCCTCAACACAAAATGACGTGTGTGCGGATCGATCCTCCGCAGGTTAGTGATACTGAGCTAACGGTCGGCTGCTCTCCCATCGCACCAAAGATGCGGAAGCAGCGGCTAAGCAACAGCGCCCAGACAAGCCAGTCGGATCACCTGCCGAGAAGTTATCCGCATGGGAATCGAATTCGGGCTCTGGGGGTGTACAACAGACCTAGATTATTGAATTTAACGTGTAAAATACGATCCTGGGAGCGCTCTTGAAACCCAGGACTCCTGGGCCAGGAGAGATCTATTAGACACGCGATCTGTCCCCCCCCCAAATCCAATACGACTGAGGAATGAATCACATGGCCCCCGGCCTGGATCCGAGCCTGTATCAAAAAGTGATCCTTAGGGACCACTTGACTCAAGTGGCCCCTAAAGTTTAGGGCCTAAACTAACCGTCGCTAAGTGACCAAGTCATCTGATCCAAGGTCCTGCGCAATAAGTGTCACTTTGGAAAATCCGCCCCTTAGTGGTGGTGGCATGTTGGTGGAGGCCGTGTGAAATAGGCCCCAGCTCGGTGACCGTCGAACGCAAAACCCACGGGTCAAAACAACGAAAAAATTGGAAGTGCGCATTTTGCGATCACTACCACACTGCCCCTATGCAGGAAAGGCGATTCACAACAAACAACTGTTGATCGGATGAACGGAAGGCGACGCTCCTTCTGGGGGAAGATGCTCCAAACTAGCGGTACCCCTACATAACAATGACGACCTTGCCACGGTTGCGACGGCCCTTGATAGATTTCACTGCTGCAATGCAACCCTGCTCAGTGAACGGCAGCTCTTCGATCGTAACCTTGAGCTTCCGGAGATCACCAATGAGGAGAGCTCGTTGAGCTCTTCGGTGTTCACTTGGACAAGGACTTGACGATAGTTCGGCCTCTGGACAGGGAATGGCACTAAGGGTTCGATGAAGTAGGCCAGTCGGTCTGTGAGACTGTCTGATCCAAGGGCGACATAGTTGGCGTCTTTCTTGAGGACCTTCCGGGCAGAGGGCTCGTAGTTCGGGGTCTTCACGCAGTCGAGGGCCGCGTCCATGCTGTCAGCTGGGCACTGGCCGTTGGGGAGCTGGAAGCCGTCCTTAGTGTAATCGAGGACCACATCGGCACCGAGGGACTTAACGTAATCAGCGTTCCTTCCGCTGCAGACGGCATAGACCTTCGCACCGTGGGCCTTGGCGATCTGTACGGCACTTGCTCCGGTACCACCGCTGGCACCGAGTATCAGCACGTTCTTGCCGGAAGCCAAGACGTCGCCCTCCTTCAGAGCCTGTAGACTAGCCAGGGAGGCGATCGGCAAGGAGGCGGCGACGACGGGTGACATGCCCTTCGGAATGCGGGCAATACGAGACACATCAGCCACGGTATACTCACAGAAGGAGCCTTGGCGAGCTACGCCATAGACCAGATCACCCTTCTTGTACTCACCGGAACCAATGGTCACTTCTCCTGCAAAGTCAAAACCTGCCGGTCGGCCTACAGCGTTTTGCTTGACAATTGGCATGTGCGGGAGACCAAGGTCGACCGGATTGATGCTGGCTGCGAGAACCTTAACCTGGACCTGCCCGTCGGACGGTTGAGGAACCGGCATATCCTCTTTAGAGAAGATGATCTCTCCGTCGTCGGGTCTGTAGATACAGGCCTTCATCACCAGTAAGTAACTTGAGAGAGGCCAGTAGATCAGCCGCTAAGCGGAGGGTTCCGGCGGTAGCACGCATGCACACATGCTCTTTTCGGCGCTCTGTCCCCAATTACCATGTGCAATGGGGCCTTGTAGTGCTGATACTCGCCTTCACTGCGGAGAGACACGCCACTCGGCTCAGTCCGAAAGAGTATTGGGGAAAGTTCGCACCAGTCCGAGTCATCTAAATGATTTTGAAAACATCTGTTGCCTGCTGCTTTAGTGACGTTCACCACTTGCTAGTGGTGACACCAATCATGGTGACACCTACCACTCGAGTAGTCAGTTCGAGAAGCCAGGAAACCTTACATGGCTTACCACGCTTCTTCCTATGTGTGCGTTCTATGTCACCCGATACACCCGAATGGCACAACAACCTTCGCGATTGACCCTCCTCTACAGGTGGTCTACCTCGATAGGTGCATGTTGACCCGCGTGAGAATCCTTGCCTCCCTGCTGTCTGTTCTTTTGGCGCCCCGACGATCCATGCTGGATCGGTTCAAGTGTTCAGTTTTCCGATCACTTTTTAACTGGAATAACGCAAGCAGCTGTAGGAAATAAAGCTTGCCTTATGTGGACGAAAAGTAGAAGCCTTGAAGCCGCGGAAGGTTCCCCGGCTTCCGCTCCCCGAGAAGGGAGTGGGAACGATCAACAAACACGTGAAAATAATAATAACCAGAAGACCAGAAGCGCGACAGAAGGGCATTTTGCCACGGGCTGGAACGCTCCGCCTCAGCGCGCGAACACTGACTCACACGACGATAACGATTTTACCGCGAATGCGACGGCCCCTAATGGCCTTTACGGCTGTGTCGATGCCCTCATCAGTAAGAGGCAGCTCTTGAATATCGACCTTCAGCTTCCCAGCTGTGACCAGAGACGTGAGCTCAACGAGCTCCTCGGTATTCACTTGAACGAGGACCACGGAGTAGTTAGGTCTTTGAACGGGAAAGGGTACACGAGGTTCGATGAAGTACGCCAGCCAGTCATCAGGCTCCGAGCCATTGACACCGATGTACATCCCCTCCTTGGTGAGAGTCTGCCGAGCAGTGGGCTCATAGTTTGTTTCCCCTGGGGCTACCACACAGTCATAGACCATATCAACGGTACCGGCTGGGCACTGGTCGTTGGGGAGCTGGAAGCCGTCCTTAGTGTAATCGAGGACCACATCGGCACCGAGGGACTTAACGTAATCAGCGTTCCTTCCGCTACACACGGCATAGACCTTCGCACCGTGGGCCTTGGCGATCTGTACGGCACTTGCTCCGGTACCACCGCTGGCACCAATGATGAGGACACTCTTGCCAGGAGCCAAAACACCACCTTGCTTCAGGGCCTGTAGACTAACCAGGGTGGCTATCGGCAAGGAGGCGGCGACGACGGGTGACATGCCCTTCGGAATGCGGGCAATACGAGACACATCAGCCACGGTATACTCACAGAAGGAGCCTTGGCGAGCTACGCCGTAGACCAGATCACCCTTCTTGTACTCACCGGAACCAATGGTCACTTCTCCTGCAAAATCGAAACCGGCGGCCCGCCCTTTGGCGGTCTTCCCAACGATCGGAATATTGGGAAACTTAACATCAACGGGGTTGACCCCAGCGGCGATGACTTTAACTTGGACCTGGCCAGCCGAGGGCTTCGGAATGGACAAGGCGCTCTTAGAAGGGACTATGCTGCCGTCGTCAGGACTGTAAACGAAAGCCTTCATTCTAGAAGAAAAAACTGAGGGTTGGGGAGCCATGTGAGGTTCGCGGTTGTACTCCTTCGTGAGCGCCGCCGTGTGAATGGGCGGTAGAATTGGCTGCCAGAATTGGCTTCGAAGAGCAGCAGTAGCAGCAGCGATGATAGGCCGCTGAGAGTCCACCGCGACGGCTCAGCTTTCGGCTATGGGTAGCACGCATGTGCAAGAGGAACGCGCCATCACCACCCACCCGAATGGCGGACATTCATCGTTAACGGTAGCACTAAGCCGGTTGTTTCCTGAGTATGAGCTCGATAGAGCATCATTGCTCTCCGTCATTAACCTTCCTGATGCGGCAATGTATGCAGAGAGAGCTCACCGTCCCCACCGAAAGCATCTTTGCGGCTCCGTTGCAGGAGACAATGACATGAACCAAGTGCGCCAGGGGACGGGAACTCTACGGGTTCGTATTTAGGCAGTTTGAATACTGTGATCTTCTACCAATGTTCAAGTCTGATTGAGGCAATCAGGTTTGTGGGTGAGGGACCTGACCAGTTATACAAGAGACGTAGAGAAGCCTCGGGAGGTTTGCAGAACCCCCTGGTCGCGGGGACAAACTTTCGTACTAGCGTGCCCTGGCTCTGTGTTACGCTCCGTCTATGTTTATGCGTGCAGAGTAGTCTGGGCAAAAGCTCTTTCATTAGATCCATTCCACAAAAGCTCCCTTTGGCCTTGTGTTCCACGTATGAGTAAGAAGAATACAACACTCTGACATCCACGACTGTCTTCAGGGACAGATACTGCCGTCATTAGTTAGACTCGGATTGCCGCAGTCCCCCCAAGCGGGTCAGTTCATGCGGACCGGCCAGTCGAGTGCTGAGTTGTGTTGTTCATGCAACAGTATGCGGCTATGATGATCCGTAAAGTGCCTTTGGGAGCACTTGCTGATGTACTTGAGCATCACTGCACTGTGGAGTCGGCTAGCCAGTTCGATTCACAGCACAGGAGAAGCTTTCCTTCTACATCGTGCTGTACATGGTACAACAATCGCCACATCTCTCAGCACAGGACGGACCGATTCGAAGTAGGAGCGAACTTCACTCTCCGTAGCGTTGAGTAGCTGCTAACCAGCTGCATTGGTAACGGCCTTCTGTCCCGAGTCGGGACTCCCGACGGAGACTTCGGGAGCACCATCGGGGCCTGCCACAGTCTGAGCGTTCACCGTCTCCCAAATCCTCATCTCAGAACTAGGCGGTTATGCTCTATGTCATACTATTGGTCACCGTGTGATGACGTGTTTAACACTTACCGAAAGGGCCCGAGGATCATCGAGATGGCACTCGATGGAACGATCGAAGAAAAATACGATTCTTCTCACCATGCGGTTGAAAATGTAACGCCTCCATGAATCGAACCTGGGACCTTCCGAGGTGTGATCGTGGATCCATCCGTTCCACCATATAGCATAAAATCTGCCGCGAGGAATCGCTGATCAGCAGCATTGGGTCTCGACAGCGATCCCCCATCTTTCCACAGGATTGCTACCACTTCGAGGCAGAACGCTACAGTAGAGGCCCACTGCCACAGCGCTCTGCATCGAGCGCCGCTCAGCCCCCCGCGTAAACGTGAGCTGAACAAATAGAGAATATCGGCGATCGAAATTGGACCATCGAATTCCTTTGAAAAACCGGTTGAAGCTTCCTCGAGGATCTAAATTTTTATGTGCAGGGGCCCTTGAGGGAGTGGTTTCTGACGCTGCTTACAAGCCCTCAGGGAAGGCCTCGATCGCGGAGGCCTCTCGAGACTGAGGAGAGGATACAGCAGTCCGAGGATTCTCAAGAACGTCGATAAAGCATCCTCATCATCCAGGTGTTCTTTTCTTGCCCTTGCTCTGCTATGCCCTCAACGACTGCCGTGACCGATGCCCAACTGCCCCCTGCAGAACTCCGATCCAATGCTGTCCTCGAGTCTCTCGAAAAGCCCCCTTTTCGCCTCATACTAGTGGACCTGACTGACAAGGTGAGGGCCTTCACTCAACCGCATTTGACGTGTAAAAGTTTATTCTGAGTTCCCAACGGGCTTGACGCTCAGGATCGGCCTCGTCGTTGATGTTGTTTCTCTCTGCTCAGAACATCGCCCAAGTGAAGCTGCTGAATCAATTGACGTTCCCGGTGCGCTACGGCGACCATTTCTACGAGGGCCTCCTTAAGTTCAAGGACAACGGCGGCTTTGTTAAACTCGCATACATGTGCGACGTTTTGGTCGGCTCTATCGGATGCCGAATGATGGCGGTTGACCCTAAGGACCCTTCACAAGGCATGAAAATGTAATAGAGGACGTGCTGATGGTGGCAGCAATCGTCTGCTGGTAGAAAATGTCGGTTATCCTCTCGCTGTTCTCTTGTATGCAGCGACAAGAGTAGTACTGGTGGTATTATCAGTAACTGAATTGAGAGTTTTATCAGTTCTCGTTGCTGTTGGTGACACCAACTTCGTGCTATCGTCGTCGTTGTTATCATTGTCCGCGCTGTCTCTGTTGTCATAGATGGATGCTTCGTCCAGACCTCACCTCCAGGTACATCATGACCCTCTCGGTTTTACCAATGTTCCGTCGGTGTCGAGTAGCCACTACTCTCCTCAATGCCCTCCAAGAGGACCTCGAGAAGAGGACGGAGGCCCTACGCCTGGAGCGCGAGGCAAAGGCACGATCAGCCAGCCATCATCATGGACAGCACCGTGCCGAGGAAACGGGCCTCGCCGGTCAGGTTGTGAAGATCTCTCTCGACGTCCAGGTAGCCCGGGGTGGATTCTGAGGCAGGTCGGTCGCTTACCACGTACATTAGTGATGGGCGCTAAGGCTAACTTACGCAACACTGAGCAACCTAGAACGTAGTTTGTGTTTTTGCTGCTAGGAATCTCTGTGGTTAAATTCCCTACCATTCCCCTTGTCAGATAAACAACGCTTCAGCGATATCGTTTTACGAGAAGCACGGTTTTGAGAAGGTGGCCGAGGTCCCGGGCTACTACCCTGACCTTGACCCCAAGGACGCTTACACGATGGAGAAGCAGCTGCCCGTTGTCGAGTGATTTCATCATCTTCACCTACTAGGCTTCTTGCGAAAGCTCATGCGTTGTGTGAGTTGATCAGAAATTGCGGTTATTGTCAATAAAACAGATCGCCTTGCTTTTCTTGAGAAGTTAAGAGATGCTCACCAGAGTCGCTTCTCAAGCCCGGCCGTTGGTTGTCCGATTCCCCGTACGGCCGTTCGCGACGGTCGGGCAGTTGCAAGCAGCGGGCATCGTTAAGAATCCGGAGAGGGAGAGGGAATTTGCGCGGCTGAGGGACGGGGAAGAGAGGGTCGACTTCGAGGCGGCCAAGCGGGAGAGTCTGTGGATGAGGGCAGTTGGCGGCAATGCTGGCATCACGCGCCAGGAAATGTAGTACGGGTCGAGGGGTGAGATCATTCTTAGCGGTGATTGATGCTTGGTACCTTGCCGAATGGCGAGGGGGAAAGTTGTCGGTTGTGATTACTAATGACACTTTTACAGCCCCGAAACTGGAGGGGTTCTATGGTTTTGGTTTTGTTGTATCAGAATTATAAGCGTAGAAGACGCTTTAATCATGTTGAGGCTATGAGAAAGTTACTAGTGGCTAGAAGGGCTTTACATCCTTCACAAATTGTGAATGACTATCTTCGTCTCCGGCTGGCGGATAGCGTCTGTGCTTTGCCCTATGTAACTCACTGATGCCGACACGCCCCATCAATTACTTAAGGCTGAGCTGCTCTGGCTCTTACAAACTGCATCCTTAGCGGAGCCTTCCCGCCTGCTCGACTTCCTAGTCTGTCTAATGCAACTCGGAGGTGCCTTGTGAGAGGATGTTGAATGCCAGGTACCTGGACTACGTCAACTCGGTGAAGTCTCTGCGATCCCTCCTGGACTACTACGACATAGCGGTGCCAGTGGAGCAAGAGATGGACCTTAAGAAGTCCGCTGCGAGTGTTGGTCTGTCCCTTCCTCAAGTTGATGATGACACTCGCCAATGAGTTTCTGGCCGAATCGGGTTGTGTCTGGCGGTATCGTCAGTGCCGATTTCTTCGAAATCTCGGGCCCTGGGCAAATCGAGCGTGCAGGCCCCCCCGTCGGGCTGGGGCGGTCCCACCTCGGGGCCTTCCCGAGTGGGAGTCCTTTCGCGACCCCTGGGCAAGTGCCCTATTTGCCCACCCCTGAGTACGGCATTGGGTATCGTGAGTCCTATGTGCAGCATAAACATCCTTTGTCACTATGAAAGCCTTCACCTACGGCGACAAGGCAGGCGATATGGCCTGGCACGAGGGTGATGTTGAGATTCCGAAGCCTGGGCGATCGCAGGTCCAAGTGAAAGTGATGGCGGTTGGTATGAACCCGTTGGACTACAAGCTGCCGACGATGGTCCCCTTTAGCTCCTACCTGCTCAGGGGTCGTCCGGTAGGCTTTGATTTCTCGGGCAAGGTGACCGTCCCCAATGGTGATTTCAAGGAGGGGGATATCGTCTACGGGGTGACTTTCAAAGGGGCTCTGGCTGAGTACACGACTGCCGACGCCAGCCGGATCGCTAAGGTGCCTGAGGGCATGGACCACACGACTGCTGCAGGTCTGCCAACGGCGAGCACTACCGCCCTTGCCGCGCTTCGTAAAGGGCAGATCAGCGAGTCCACGAGGAATGTGCTGATCATCGGCGCCAGTGGTGGTGTGGGCTGTATGGGTGTGCAGATCGCTAAGAGCCTTGGGGCGAAGGTCTGGGGCGTTTGCAGTGGCAAGAACGAGGAATTTGTTAAGTCGCTGGGGGCTGATGAGATCCTGGACTACAGTAAGAGTGGTTTCGCCTTCCCCAACAAGCAGTGCCCCACTGACAGCATTGACGTCGTCTTCGACACGGTTTCGAGTCCCGAGGATATGAACTACGAGCCTCTGGCGAGGAAGTCGCTGAGGCAAGGTGGCAAGTACATCACGACCAACTCCCCTAGCAAGCTGGACTTGGCCAGGGCGATTCTGTCGAGCTTCCTGCCGTTCAATCTGCAGAGGTCGGGCTACTTTATGGTCACCTCCGACGCCCGTACGCAGGACTTGGACACTCTCGCTGGTATGGTGATGAATGGCGAGCTGAAGGTGCCCTTGCAGGAAGTGCTGCCCTTTACTGAGGAGGGCTGTCGGAAGGCCTTTGATTTACTTAAGAGTCGTCGTGTTAAGGGGAAAGTTGTGATCGATATGGAACAGAAGTTGTGAGAAATGTGGTATGGCCTGCTCGTACCATCTAAGTCGGATTATTTATTAATAAATATTATGATGATGATAAGACCATAGATTTTCTTGAGTATCTTTCTGTTGTGATGAGTGTTGACAACTTCTGGCTAGAGGTTGATAAAGATACCAAATCGGTGGTTTTCTCTCATCGTGCATTACCCTTGTGAAAGTAGCATAAAATTTCTGGCAATGCCTGGGGTTCCTGCAGGCTACCGCTGCTGTTGTCGTATCGGCTGTGCGATTTCATTTGCTTACTTCATAGAACCACAGAGTTGTTACTTCGCTAGGCGTTGGATGGTATCTTAGGTCGACCCATGGCCAATCCAGGGAGACAGATTTTTGTGTCGTGCTTGTGGTGGCGGCTGTTCCTGCCGGATTCTTCGTCGAGCTATTATCTCCGGAGCTACCCTGCAGGAGGAGTTCGAGAGACTGGCCCTAAATCTTAGAATTGATTCTGTATCCAATTTTTGTCTCGTGGCAGAGTCTCCGGCGTTCGTTCGTGGCTTTGAAACAAGAAGACTCTTGCGGCGTGTCGAGGTTTCGGTGGTCAGGAGCGTCTAGTCGGAAGGTCGGTTCGCGATAGTAGAGAGTGTCTAACTAGGTGCTCCGAGGCTCGCAACGTTTTCTATCAGCTCGAAAGGATACTCAGCGGATATTTTACGTATTTTCTTCGCAATTTTTAAGACTTGAAAGTCGACCTAGGGTCTCGTAGCTGGTCAACCGAAAAGGGAAATAGTCGATCCCAACGAAACGCACGCAAGTGGCCTTACCCGAGCCCCAGGATTTGTTGTTGTTGTGAACCCTATCTTAACATGCAAGCCTACATCTACCATCCTCAGACCAACGAGATGACCTGGGCGGGCGAGCAGCCGAAGCCGAAGCCCGGCAAGTCCCAGGTTCAAGTCAAGGTCATCGCGGCCAGTATCAATCCTGTGGACTACAAGCTCCCCCACGTCCCCTTCATGTCCCGCCAGATCAAAGGCCGTCCAGTCGGTATCGATTTCGCTGGGAAAGTCACTATTGGGTCCGGCCAGTTTAAGGAGGGCGACGTTGTCTTCGGCAAGGCTGTGCAAGGTTCCCTGGCTCAATACTCGGTGGCGAATGTTGCTGAGATAGCCCATGTCCCTGAGGGTGTGGACCCGAAGGTCGCCGCCTCCCTACCGGTGGCGAGCCTGGTTAGCCTGCAGGCCCTCAGACACGGTGGTGTTACTGAAGCTGGCAAGAACGTGTTGGTGATTGGTGGAAGTGGTGGTACTGGCTCGAGTGGTGTGCAGATCGCTAAGAGCCTCGGTGCCAAGGTCTATGCCGTATGCAGTGGTAAGAACAGCGACTTTGTGAAGTCATTGGGTGCTGATGTTGTTATGGACTACACCAAGGAAGGCTTCAAACTCCCCAACGAGGACTGCCCTGCTGGTACCATCGACGTCGTCTATGATACGGTCACAAGCCCCGAGGACTTCAACTACGAGCCCACCGCCCGACAGACTCTTAAGAAGGGTGGTATGTACATGGCGATCAACTCTCCCAGCCGCATGGACTGGGTCAGATTCTTCTTGTCAAGGTCTCTTCCCTTCAACCTGCAAAGGTCAGGGTACTCGATGTGCCTGTCCGATTTCAACACTAAGGACTTGGACTTCCTAGCCAACTTGGTCGGCGAGAAAAAGCTCGAGATCCAGTTCGCGGAGGTCCTCAGCTTCAACGAGGAGAACTGCAAGAAGGCTTACGAGTTGCAGAAGAGCCGCAGGGCTAAGGGAAAGATTATTCTTGAGATGGCGGAGTAGAGGGCAGGCAGCGGTCTGATGCTTGCGAGGGGATTATCCTTCCTTGCGTCGTGCTGGGCTGAATGCCCCGCCTGAGGTGCCGCTTTAAGGCCTGTCAAACACCTTATAATGTTGATTCTATTTATTGAGGATTACTACTATGAAGAAGATGAAGGACGTTGTGTTAGTTGGTGAAAATGTGGTATGAGATATCCCGAGCATATGGGGACAGTCTTTGTGTTACAGTAGCAGAGAGTATCTTGTGTTCTGTTAGCTTGATAATGGGAAGTCTTCTCCGCAAAGTGAGAAATCAGTTTGGGGGAGTTTTGAGCGAACCAACTCTGTAACTTACAAATGCTTTTGGAACCACTTTTTACCTCTGAAAAATCAGTACCAGAATCGGTCCTGAGGTCCAAGATCTCTTCTTTCAACGACGCTGGGTGTCTTCCCCATTCTTCATCTCAATCACTTCGTTTTCCGTCATCATCAGATTTGTTTAGTTCCTCTATCAATGAGAGCATTTGTCTACGACTCTAGCCCGTCAGGAATGGGTTGGGTTAACAACCAGGCCGTCCCTCAGCCTACCGCAGCACAGGTTCAAGTCAAGGTCATCGCCGCGGCCACCAACCCGATCGACTTGCGCTTAGCTGGTATGCCCGTGGCTTCTCGCTGGCTTCGAGGCACAGCGGTGGGGTTCGATTTCGCTGGTCGTGTCACCATCGGTTCGGGTGACTACAAGGTTGGCGACCTCGCCTTCGGCAAGACCAAGTCGGGTTCTATGGCCGAGTTCGCGACCGCTGATGTGAATGAGATAGCCCATGTCCCTGAGGGTGTGGACCCGAAGGTCGCCGCCTCCCTACCTGTGGCTAGTCTGGTCAGCTTGCAGGCCCTCAGACACGGTGGTGTTACTGAAGCTGGCAAGAACGTGTTGGTGATTGGTGGAAGTGGTGGTACTGGCTCGAGTGGTGTGCAGATCGCTAAGAGCCTCGGTGCCAAGGTCTATGCTGTATGCAGTGGTAAGAACAGCGACTTTGTGAAGTCATTGGGTGCTGATGTCGTTATGGACTACACCAAGGAAGGCTTTAAACTCCCCAACGAGGACTGCCCTGCTGGTACCATCGATGTCGTCTATGATACGGTCACAAGCCCCGAGGACTTCAACTACGAGCCCACCGCCCGACAGACTCTCAAGAAGGGCGGCATGTATGTCGCCATAGAGACCCCCAGCCTGCTCGATCGCGCCAAATTCTGGCTGTCCCGAGCCAGCGGACGAAACATCCAAAGGCCCCAGTACTCGATGTGGGTGGCTCAGTTCAATCATGATGATCTGGCCAAGCTCGGTAACCTCGCGGCCAAGGGGAAGCTTCGTGTGCAGTTCGCTGAAGAGCTGCCGTTCAGCGAGGGTTCCTGCTGCAAGGCCTATCAGTTGCAGAGAAGCCGTCACGCTAGAGGGAAGATTGTGATCGTGTTTGAGAAGAGCAACTGAGCTTTCTCATTGTAGCGCCTGTTAAGTTTCTTTTTGTGTTTTTGCGACTGTTGTGGGATCTTCGGAGTGAATTTTCGTTGCCGTTGCAGAGGTTTTGGTTGCATTTCTCTTTAATTCGTTAACGTATATGGGAAGGGTTCCTTAGGGCTGCTTGCGCGCTTTAGTGACAACTTGTTGTGGTCTTCTTACTCATACGTGGAGCACAAGGCCAAAGAGAGCTTGTGAGGTGGGTCATTTGGAATATAGCCGTTGCCCAGACTACTCGTCACGCGCAGGGGGACTGTAACAACAACTACCTTCGTTGCTGTTGCGTACCCACACTTGCTCTTTGTGCGTCGATTGCGAGTACTCCTCGTCACGGTATTGAGCACAGACCGGTTTTACCATTCTTTGAGCCCTGTCTCAAGTAGCCCAACCGTACTGAGTTGTAGTGCAGTAGTAGTAACTTGAACGATAGAGACAACTGCCTCAGCTGCTGCTGTGTGCCATAACTCCCAAGGTCGCTACCAACATTCGCTATTTGTGCGCATTCGCTCTTTGTGCGTCCAATCGTCCCGGAAATCGCGTGCATTCCTCGTCACGCTATTGAATACCCACTTTCCCCGAACTCCTCCCGAGTCCGGTATTACCTTTCTTTGATTGAGCCCCGCCGTCTCAAACAGCCAAGCTGTACTGAGTTGTAGTGCGCTTGATGTCCTGATTTAAAGAGCGATATTGTCACAGGATCGGAGTTAGTAGCCGTTCACTATTATCAGTATTCACCGGTATTAGTCCCAACGGCTTGTTGTGGTATTGAGTACCTACTTGGTAGTTTTCTCATTGGTCTTCATTCTATCATCAGATATTCATTAGTTACTTCTGTCATTATTAATGAAAGCATTCGTGTACGGTCAGGAGGATCCTGATAAATACCTGTGGCACGACAACTTCGACGTGCCTGAACCTGAGAACAAGAAGCAGGTTCAAGTGAAGGTCTTTGCGGCCGCTTTGAATCCTGTCGACTATAAGCTTCCCCATCTCCCTCGCGGCGGCAGGGTCAAGGGGCAGCCTATCGGTTATGATTTCGCTGGTCGGGTCACTCGCACCACTGATGGTTGTGAATATAAAGAAGATGACATGGTCTTCGGCAAGGCTCTCAAGGGCTGTCTAGCTGAGTACACGTTGACTGATGTTGATCACATCGCCCGGGTCCCTCCTCAGATCGAGCCCAAGATTGCTGCCGCGTTGCCTGTTGCTAGTCTTTTCTCTCTACAGGTTCTAAGACACGGTGGCTGCGGTGAGAATGAGGGCAAAGGCAAGAGCGTCCTTGTTATCGGCGCTAGTGGTGGAGTTGGGTCAAGTGCGGTACAGATCGCCAAGGCCAACGGCTGCAAGGTCTATGCTGTCTGTGACCCTTCCAATATCGACTTCGTTAAGTCCCTAGGAGCTGATGTCGTGATGGACTACTCTAAGGAAGGCTTCGAGCTGCCCAACGAAGACTGCCCTGCTGGAACCATGGACATGGTCTTTGATTCGGTTACTAGTCCTGTGGATCCCAACTACGAGCCAACGGCGAGGAGGACCCTGAAGGCTGGTTGCAAGTACATCTGTGGGCACTCCCCAAGCAAAATGGATTGGGCGAGGTACCTTGTATGGTACTACACCGGCATCAACGTGCAAAGGAAGAACTACTCCCTGCTCTGGACTAACACGAACCCTACCGATTTAAATAAGCTCTCGCAGCTGGTGATGGACGGTAAACTGAAGATCAACATTAGCGACCTTCCTTTCAATGAGGCGAACTGTAGGAAAGCTTATAAGCTCCTGAAAAGTAGGAGGACTAAGGGGAAGATCGTTATCGTGATGGAATAGTAGGGTAACGGCGCGATCATATCTTTTTTACATTAGACAACTCGAGTTCGTTCATATGCTCGACCTCACATTTGTTGTTCCCGAGGGGTCGTTGGACTCGTTAGAGTATTCCACTCAGTCAGTATTCTTCTGATACTTCCCTTACTGTTGAATTGTATGGAGGATATCAAGAACGATTCGTTGGCAAGAATCGGAAAACATAAGGGTTCGAGATGATGTGGTATCAACACTAGACAGCACCCTGATCGCGTTATAACCGGCAATAGCGCTTCTTGAATTGCAGCCACCCGGAACCATCCACTTAATGAGTCTGTTAAGAGACCGGCTAATTGAGAACACAGCACCCGAGTTTTGCCATGAAGAATCCAATCTTTCATCTAATGTCTTTTTATCATCCGCCACTTAGCTTAGTTTCAGCGTAGCTTCTTACCGGAGCAAGATAGGATCAGCGATATAAAAATAACGCGAGATCGCCAAACACAAAATCGTGTTGAATCCGGAAACTCACGGCAGTAACGCACGTAACACGACTCAGTGAGGGGAACTCACTTACGACTCCTTCCTCGCTTTCGGAGCAGCCTTTGCCTCAATCATCGCTGAGGAACGACTTTCACGGTCCTCTCAGCCGGACCATCCAAGGAGAGGTTCTTGGTGGAAAAGTTAGTAAGTCTTTCGCGTAGCACCAAGCGCGAAATGATCACGCGTTTTACAGCCAGTGTGTATACAACGTTTCGCGTTATGAGCGTTATGAGCGGTACTTGAGGCCGTAACGCGTAGGGTTAAGCGTTGAACCCTTGCGTTTTAGATAATGAGGACGAAACTCCATTTTCGTGTCTGTTAAGCTTCTTTCACCGTTCTCGCGACTTTTGTGAGCTACTCAGAGTGAATTAACAGTGCCGTTGCAAATATTCAGGTTTTGAATCATGCGCGTGTATGGATGAGTCGGCTCGGCAGAAATGTCCTTGTGTTGCGAGAGCGACTCGCCTAGCTTCTCAGTGGAGACAGCCGTTGTGTGCCGGCCTCCGATATTTAGCTTGCCAACAACAGGGAGTAGTCCTTGGTCTTCGAGTCTGTTCAGCTTGTTGTGGTATAGAATATCTATTCGATGGCCTTTAGATTTCACTTACATCTATCATCAGATATTGATTTGTTAACTTCTGTTATTAATGAAAGCATTCCTCTACGGACAGGAAGATCCTGATAAATACCTGTGGCACGACAACTTCGACGTGCCCGAGCCTGAGAACAAAAAGCAGGTTCAAGTGAAGGTCATCGCGGCCGCTGTGAATCCTATCGACTATAAGCTTCCCCATTTCCCTCGCGGAGACAAAGTTAAGGGGCAGCCTATCGGTTATGATTTCGCTGGTCGGGTCACTCGCACCACTGATGGTTGTGAATATCAAGAAGGGGACATGGTCTTCGGCAAGGCTCTCAAGGGCTGTCTAGCTGAGTACACGTTGGCTGATGTTGATCACATCGCCCGGGTCCCTCCTCAGATCGAGCCCAAGATTGCTGCCTCGTTGCCTGTTGCTAGTCTTGTTGCCATGCAGGGTCTAAGACTCGGTGGTTGTGGTGAGACTGAAGGCAAAGGCAAGAGCGTCCTTGTTATCGGCGCTAGTGGTGGAGTTGGGTCAAGTGTGGTACAGATCGCCAAGGCCAACGGCTGCAAGGTCTATGCTGTCTGCGGCTCTTCCAATATCGACTTTGTCAAGTCCCTAGGAGCTGATGTCGTGATGGACTACTCCAAGGAGGGCTTCGAGCTGCCCAACGATGACTGCCCCGTTGGAACCGTGGACATGGTCTTTGATTCGGTCACTAGCGCTGAGGACCCTGACTACGAGCCCACGGCGAGGAGGACCCTGAAGGCTAGTGGGAAGTACATTTGCGTGAACTCCCCGCGCAACATGGATTGGGTGAGGTATCTTGTGTCGTACTATACTGGCATCAACGTCCAAAGGAAGAACTACTCCTTGCTGTGGACTGACACCAACCCTAAGGATTTGGATGAGCTCTCGCAGTTGGTGATGGACGGTAAACTGAAGATCAATATCCAGGAGGACTTGTCCTTCAACGAGGCGAACTGCAGGAAAGCATACGAGCTCCTGAAAAGCAGGAGGGCTAAGGGAAAGGTCGTCATCGAGATGGGCAAGTAAGAGTGCCAGGGCTATCTCTCTAGCTAAGACACTTTGAGGTCGTTCGTTGCTCCGACCTCGCGTTTCGCAGTTCCAAGAGGTCGTTGAACTTGTTAGACTATTCTGATCAGTCAGTAATGTTCTGGTACTTCTGCTGTTGAGTTGTATGGTGAATATCTAGAGTATTTATTGGCAAGAATGGGAGGAAATAATGATAGCAGGGCAAGAGGCGACAGGAGGAGTGGACCCGATATACAGTACCTAAAGCAAGAGGAAAGAAGCGCGTTTGCTCGGAATGAACCTTTCCAGCGGAGGGGGCCCTAGGAGGCAGCTCCGAATTGATGTTAACGACATTCTCGAGAACTGGGACCGGTGGGGAACCTGTCAGCATTGTGCTCGAGGGAGAGTGCACTATACCATTCAGAAGCCTATTTAGGGGATAGGGTTGCCGTTGCCGTAGCCTATATGGGGGTCGAGGATGATATCATCACATTAGCGAGTTGTTGTTGTTGTTGTTGAGACATCAGCAAATTGGCGGATAGGGTTGCCGTTGCCGTAGCCTATATGGGGGGTCGAGGATGATATCATCACATTAGCGAGTTGTTGTTGTTGTTGAGACATCAGCAAATTGGCGGATAGGGTTGCCGTTGCCGTAGCCTATATGGGGGGTCGAGGATGATATCATCACATTAGCGAGTTGTTGTTGTTGAGACATCAGCAAATTGGCGGATAGGGTTGCCGTTGCCGTAGCCTATATGGGGGTCGAGGATGATATCATCACATTAGCGAGTTGTTGTTGTTGAGACATCAGCAAATTGGCGGATAGGGTTGCCGTTGCCGTAGCCTATATGGGGGTCGAGGATGATATCATCACATTAGCGAGTTGTTGTTGTTGTTGTTGTTGAGACATCAGCAAATTGGCGGATAGGGTTGCCGTTGCCGTTGCCTATATGGGGGTCGAGGATGATATCATCACATTAGCGAGTTGTTGTTGTTGTTGTTGAGACATCAGCAAATTGGCGGAAGGGTCGAGATGGTGGGATACAATTGGCGGTTAAGGAAATCATTTTAGCGGCAGGGCTCAAATAAGGAATGATCATAATCATCATCTTTGCTCAGCTGAGTCGAATACTGGATGGATGAGATCATCATGGCAAGAAGCTTTCAATTGCATGTACACGTAAATCGATACACTAGGCGTCCTGAAGAGAATCAAATTCGCAGACTTGATAACAACGCTAGAAACTCGAGCTGTTCACGCCAACTTCGATTGATAAATGAAGATGAGATTCAGGGGTGAAAGTTTGGACACGTTTAGTCGAAGCCGGCAAGGACAGAGTCTTCCCTGACCTTGCAGCTTGTGTCGATCAATGAGGCCTCGTATTATATTACAGTCAGAACTGCCCTGGGCAGTCTGCCCATCACGTGAACGGTCGAGCACGAGCTCGTCAGCGGGAGTCATAGTTGACTCTATCGCACCGCGAAAGATTCCGGGACCTCACTAACCCTCTAGCACCATCTCAGCTCCCGCGTTTTGATAGAAAAACGCCGCTGAAGAGGCCATGGAAAGGATGGAGATGAACTGTCCACGATCGAGAGATTCGAACGATGGACTGACACTCGGATAAGGAGGAAAGATAGAAGCAGTGACACTGTAGCACAGTCGACATGGGTACTGTCAGTGTAGTCGTGTTGATTCGAGATTCAAGGTTGACGACAGTTACTTCTGTATGGTTTCATAGTGAGGTCAACAGAGCTCAAAGAACGATGGTTAATGGACTTCTGCAATTATAAGTTATAATCACAAATGGCCTGAGGCCATAGAATTGGCTTCCATCATTCTGCCCCTGCACGGCTACTACGAGGGAGTTTGCTTTGCACGATTGAAGAATAGAACGCTGGCCTGGCAAACAGCAGCACACGGACGACATGTCACCGAATCATCTCGAATCCCCAGCGTATACTACCGCGCCCTCGCGACACATACCGCTATGGCAATCACCCGTCTTCTTTCCCACAGGACTCTGATTAACGGGATCTACGGCAATATCGTCAGAAGGATCGCTCCAATGAGCTCCATCGCCCGCCGACCGCGGCCATGGACAGCGAAGTCCATCGGCTTCTAGCGCAGATGGGGTGACGTGTCCCCAACAAAGTTAGCTTCGCTCCGCTCTTTCCCACCAGGAACGCTAAGGGGGCTACGAGGCAGCCTTTCCATCGTGCAAGCGCTCGAGGTTTTCGGTGGTATTACGATTGGTTCTCCCGTTCTTTCATCTGTCATCTCCCTTTCATGTAGTTATCAGTGCTTCTACTATGAAAGCTTGCATCTATACTCCCGAGAAAAGCGAGGTGAAGTGGTCCACACAGGAGCTTGCGCTCCCTACCCCAGCAGCCGACCAAGTTCAAGTGAAAGTCCTAGCTGCTAGCATTAATCCCATTGATCTGGCCCTGCCTGTCATACCGATTGTCCAGAAGGACTGCCCTGGTCGGCCTGTCGGCTTTGACTTTGCAGGAGAAGTTACCATTGGTTCCGGTGAGTACAAGAAGGGTGATCTGGTCTATGGCGTAGCTCGCCAAGGCTCCTTCTGTGAGTATACCGTGGCTGATGTGTCTCGTATTGCCCGCATTCCGAAGGGCATGTCACCCGTCGTCGCCGCCTCCTTGCCGGTCGCCACTCTCGTGGGTTATCAAGCCTTGCGGGACTACGGCATTCTATCGCCTGGCAAGAGTGTCCTCATCATTGGTGCCAGCGGTGGTACCGGGGCAAGTGCCGTACAGATCGCCAAGGCCCACGGTGCGAAGGTCTATGCCGTCTGCAGCGGAAGGAACGCTGATTACGTTAAGTCCCTCGGTGCCGATGTGGTCCTCGATTACACTAAGGACGGCTTCCAGCTCCCCAACGACCAGTGCCCGGCCGGTACCGTTGATATGGTCTATGACTGTGTCACCAGTATGCAAGACATGAACTATGAACCCACCGCCCGTGGGACTCTCAAGGAGGGTGGTATGTATGTCTGCACAAATGCTACTAACTTGAACGACTGGATGGCATTCTTCGTTGATCGTTTGGTCCCCTTCTCTGTCCAACGGCCCAACTATTCCTTGGCTCTGGTCGACTGCAACACCAAAGATCTCAACGACCTGTCGGATATGGTGAGCTCCGGGAAGTTGCACATTCAGATCAAGGAGGTCGCATTCACCGCCGAAGGATGCAAGGAGGCTGTTGACGCTATTGTCAGTCGGAAAATCCGAGGCAAAGTAGTCATCAAGATGTGAGCTACCGCTCGATCATTTAACTACTACACCAAGCCAACATAATCGCTCTTTTAGTTTCCAACATACTCCGATTATTTTCCGATCTTCCAGGCTTGTTTATCGTGTTCCGAAGCTAGTCTAATCGGTTTGGGTGATCACTAACGCAGTCACTTCGTTGTCAGTGCAAGCCGACATCATCTCCGCCAATTTCGTGGTGGTAGAACTTGGAAACGATTGCAAGAATATAGATGTTCTTAAGATAAACACGTTAAGTTCCTTTGAGGCGGTATCGAAGCGAGTCAAACGTCAGCAAGCCTCCAAAGAACGATAACAAAAAACTAAATGAAGAAAAGAAGCGACTGGTAGAGCGTTATTATGCAATCGCGAAAGGGGCTACGGAAGACACTGCGACGCACTCGATCGCCTTGCCGGTTCTCTAGTCTAGTGTTTGCTCTGCGCTGTCAAGCACGTGTAGTGAGTGATGTTCTTGCGCAACAGAAAATTGCTTTCTGGCCACTCCCTGGGCGTCGAAGAGGCCAGTTGGTAGAGTATTCAATTTCGCTGCATTATCGGGGCTGAAAAAAGGGACTTCCCGCAGGATAGCTTCTGTCAATCATGTGACATAACTGGTCTCCTGGTCGGGCGGACGAGGTGGGAACCCTGCGACGCTCCTATGTGCCGTTGGGTGTGCTCCCGCTTCCCCGGGAGCCATTGTTGTTGCTGATCTACTGGTATAGGTATGGTGGTGATCACCAGGTGGTCAGAGGATACATCTAAGCGCACTACGAATAAGCAATGACCCTGAGTGGTGCAAGCCGAAGGGAGTAGTGATGCCCAAATGCCATCGAACCGGCCGACCTAGTATCATAGGTCGAAGCTAGTGGGATACGAAACAGGTCGATATGAGCATCATAGGTCGAGCCTAGTGAGATACGAAACAGGTCAATATGAGGCCCATCCTCACTTCCGAGGGGTTGAGCTTCATTGGTCTCGTTGGTTAAGAAGATTCCTGATTGATGATGCGATAGGACTCAATACGTCGGACCCGCTCGATTATTCCAGTCTTGAGCATGTGCACGCTGTGCATCTAGCGTCATGCATGTGTTATCTTTAGAGCACGTTCTGAGTTTCAATTGCTTTCTAGTTGTCCCGATTGCCTTGACTATGGGCCCGACAGGTCTTGAATAGATCTGGGGAAGCTGGTGAACCAGCTGCCTTCTCGCGCACTGCGCGACGCGCAGGCTGGTCTTCTGAATTTCGCCGCACGAAGGCACCTAGGCAAGTATGGCATGCCTTACAAGTATGATGTGGTGAGCGCTTCGCCTTCTACGCCGTCCCTGCCTCAAGCGGTCGGAGGTATAGCATAAGATTCGTGAGCGACTTACCAGTGATCATTCGCTCCTTTTCCAGATTTTGTTCTGACCCATACTGCTTAGGACACCCCACTCTAGCCCTCTTTCAATCTGCGCGATATGTGGTATTCAGGAGCTTGTAGTTGAGCGAACCTGTAGCGAGCAATCGAGGGGTGCCATCTATTAAAGGGACGCTCCACCTTGTTATCAGCGATGACGAGCAATTTCGCCGTCATACGGCCTGCCCTCTTCTCCGATTTCCCCTATATAGCGATCGCGTGTCGCTGACGCCGGTTGTATCAGCGTTGAGTCAAGCGCGAAAGCGTAGTTGAAATCCACTATATTTCCTCTTCTTTTGCTTACCAATGGCAGATGCTATCGAGAATGAGACATAGTTCATGGCCGGGCACTAGGGTTTCCACTACCCGAGTACACACTGGCTGAGTTCGATCATACTGCCCGGGTAGCTCCTCGGCCAGCGTTAGCCGCCTCGTTTCAGGGGGCCAGTCTCGTTGCCCCACAGAATCCACCAGGAGAGTCGCTCTCTGCAGAGGTTTAAGGATGCAGCGGCTGGAGAGAACCTCGACTGGTGCAGATACCCTCGCGCATTGCAGTAAGTTCTGAGTTCTCGGTGGGG
>JABANP010000186.1:0-91631 GCA_013115135.1 Perkinsus olseni | reverse complement strand
CATAGTCAGGCAATACGCCGCGGACACGAGTGAGCAGTCTAAAATAGCTAGCCTTCGTGTGGTCTGAGAGCAATGCGTAGAACACCGGGTAGAACGTGCCACCAGGATACATGCATGTAATTGTATACTGCTGCACCCAATTCCTCGGACTGACATTATAGGTGCCATCCATGGCTAAATGAGCTCTCCCGGGCTTGTCATATATGTGCTCCAAAGCCCACGGATTGTAAAAGCAAATAATACGGTGCCCATCATCAGCTCCATTGTCCCACAGCAGCGCGTGGTACTTCACAGATTGAGGGTCCGTCTGGTCTCCAAAAACGACGTATTGATACTCGTCTGAAATGTCGAACCCCGTTCCGTATTTAAGAGCAGCAGGGATGCCAAAATGAGCTTTCTTGAAACGATTCCACGATTTCGACTCTCTAGGCGAAGTCATTTTCACTTTGCACATTTCGAACAGCAGCTGCCTCTTTCTGGCAGACGGAGAGCAGCTATGAGGAACTGGTTTGGGTCGAGGTTCCACGGTCAAATGATCTAGACCAAGTAGTCTCCTACGGTAGTGAGCCGGGCTCTACACTTGCTTGGGCTGATGCAAACAGTGCATCGCCAGTAGTGAATATTAGCAGGGTTGTGGTTGGTGTCGTTGCGAGTGAACGAATAACCCTGATACAAGAGATAGTACCCACCTTTGGCGTTGGGCGCACTGCTCAGCTGGTTTTCCGGAGCCGAAACCGCACAGTCTTTGGCTACAGATCGCGTAGGGTTGGCGCCGTAGAATTCCGTCAGTTCGATGATGTCGTCGTTTCCGCTGATACGGTGTTCGTGCGACATTTCGGTGTGCCAGAAGGGAAACTGTTTCCCGGAAACACAATAATAATGCTGAGTCACGACGATAGCGGAGAGCCTAACGCTGCTGTAATCCTGTCACATTTGCTTCCCTCCCACGGTGGGAGTCCCACCCTTTCTCACTGCGACTGCGTCCCACACGAGCGAACTGGGAAACTCAACCCACACTGAGAGCAACCGGGAACGAGAGAACAAACTCGAGTCTATCTTCATCTGCTCATCTCACGAGCTCGGTGCGAACCGCTCTGTGCGGTACGTCGATAGCTTACCTAAAACAAAGTGCGCGAGCATTGACTCCTTTGGCAAGCCAGGTGCACATCATGTGCTTGTGCAGCACATGTAGCAATCCCAGCACGACATTTTTACCGAATTTTAACCGCTCATTTTTCAGCTACCATTCTAATCGAGAGTGTCACTCAAACTAAGAGACTCGGGAACACATAGGAACACAGCACATCGTGGAAGAAACACATCGTTATCAGTGTCAGAGTAGCGTTGTAAATATTGTTTTCATGCCACAGCATGTAGCAGTTGATGCAGCCGTGCTGCATCGTAGTACTCCAAGCTTGGAGTGACTCCAATGGAGTCTAAGACTTCCGTCTGGCTGAGTCTGACCTATAATAGCGTTGCCGGTTACGAAGACAACATCCGGTGCGAGCCATGCTTCGCCTGTAGATCCGCAGCGGGATTGCTCCACGGGTCTCGATCACGAAGGCTTCCGTCGCCGCGTCCAAAACAGATCCCATCGTCGCACACTACAAGAGCCATGACCGTTGAGACAATGAGCGTGGTTGATGCACTTGTTCTCTCTGCGTGTGCACACAACCGTTGTCATTTGCAGAAATTTGGCCAATGCCCATCTCATCTCCGAGAACGCCCCCACACCATTCGGTCACTCTCTGGTTCGCTGTATTTGATCAGGACTCCACGGTTGGCCGCCTGCAGTTTACGGAAGACTTATTCACCACAATGTACGCCAGATTGTCGTAGGTGTCAGCAGAGTCGCTGACCCCGAGCGGCAAGCCTTGTGATTGCTGAAGTGGAATATCCAGCGTTTCTCCTATCTGCAATGCTAGCTAATGCCACTATACGTTGTAGACTGCAGACTGCAGCTTGCAGTGTTGCCCGTTGATCGGCAATCACTGATTGCAGCTGAAATTGGGTGATATAAAACGTATTAACCCCTGGATCATTGATTTCCTCCCTTTGGCCCAAAGGCTTTGGGGCTTCCGTTGAGCGATGCGACGCTCGAGCGGAGGCCATGAGGCTCGATGGGACTTAGCGAGGTGGCCCCCACCATCTCTGCAACCTTGTGACCTTCAATCGCCTTATGTAGGCTATTATGAAGCATCTGGACGGTCCCGGTGTCGATAAGCGGGACATTCCAGCAGACTAGCAACGGGGCATTTCACGTAGACTGAGGCGGCCGGCTATTGTCGGACGATGTTCTGCGATTTCGCTTCCTGCCAAAAACTGCGGCAGCTGGCGATACACTAGTATTTTTGAAGATCGCCATTGTGCAAAATTGGCCTGACAGCCGATCCGGCTGAGCCGGAGCCCTTCGTACTGAGAGAACGTGGCGATTATATCATGTAGATCACGACGTATAGGGAAAGCCTCCATCGACGAAGGCTTCGTCACGAAGCGAGGTATGATGAATACCATATCAGTAATGTGATATTACCAAAGGCATTGTCGGGAGAGAACGAAGCAATTATCGCTGCGCAATGCGCATATACTGCACTTGTAGCCTACAAGATGTAGGCAAGCTTTAAAGGAATTTTCAAACAATTTTGATCTTCGGAACATTTTTCTTCCGACGACTTTGGAAGAAACCAAAACCGCTTATTCCGAAGACCTCAGTCAACTTCCCATTCCAGCCTTCCCCCCCAAATCCGTAGACCCCTCCCGTCCCGTACTACATCGCGATTATCACCATCCTCCTCCGTCCTTCTCGATCTTCTCTCATCATCACCGTAACTCCGCGGTCGCCTCTCATAGCTTCTATGACGATGACGGTCCCCACTTCTACTGCGACGGCGATGATGTCGATGTCTCCCTCCTCGTCTCTCGATCGACTGCGAGACCTTCCCATTAGACAAAAACAACGCTGAAAATCTTGCATACCCTCCCCTAACAGGCTGAGCAAAAACTCGGAACAATAATATCGAATCGAAACGTTAAAATCAGTGTTACGCGCCGGCTTCCTGGTCGGCTATCGGGTTCGCGTGGATGACGATCTCCTCGATCACCTGAACGGAACATAATACATTTAAGGTTCCCCGTCGTACGCAAAGTGCCGTTTCCCGAAAAGGTAAAAAAACGCGAAGTCACTTCGCAGGCGGAACCCGTCGAGTGGGAATTTCGCGATGGAAGCGTGGACTGCTTTTTTAATGGGGTTTCCCATATCACGAATGCAGCTGTAGACTACAGGACTAAGTCCTCGACGGAGCAATCCGCACAACCGAGGCCTTCCAGCACCGCGATCGATAAGAATAAATTCAACAACCCCTATAAATCCTTCCCTCTCCCCTGAATCACAATATCTTGGGTGGGCCAGTTCTTCTTTCCCACCGGCACTTGGTCGATCTTCATCAAAGTGTCCATCCCGTCTATTAGCCTACCAAGTACCGTGTACCTGAGACGAGCTTTCCTACCAATATCCACCACTACAAAAAAATAAGCGACTAAAAAGCGTCATTTGTGACTCCAAGTGAAATCCCGTCAAACTGTTTAACTCAAACAAATAACGGGCGTATCTGTCTCATATAACCAACAGCCATTCTCCCTATCCAGCAAACCGTGATACTACCGCAGTCCATAAGGTCTCCCTGAGACGTCACTCGCCAGCTCTGGCAAGCCGTGGTTAAGGATAGTGATGAATTTTGCAGGCGAGCGATAGGATTGAACTCTGGACACCCTCTGACTAACCACGAATGCAACCCACTACACCATATTTACTTGCAAAAACCTTCAACCTCGCTGCGCGAGGTTGTCCGTACCTTTTTGTGGCGCGCGACGATTTATACGTACAGATGTGGATACGTACGAATGTTGATACGTACGGATGTGGGGCGACGAAAGTTGCACCCGTGAGTTTCGAAAAACTCCGCGCCAGCCCATGCGCATGCGTGCTGAGCTATACCACACCGCGTGGGAAAAAGCAATTACCGTCCAACCAACTTCGCTCGCACGCCCGCTACGAGTGAATACTGCCAAGCCTCACGATAAAACTTGTAGCGACGCTTCGAAGCACAGTAGGTTGAAGGCAACTATTGACGAAGCCTCCGTGAATTCTTGCGTCGTGTGGAGCAGTCGTGTCCTGCCACTGAGGTTATGCTCGCGGTAGCGAAGACTCTAGTGACTTGAGGGCGTTGAATACACCGGCTCCCCTGAAACTCAGGGAGGCTCCTAGGAGTGAATTGACCCTGTGAAAAACGATCCTTGGAGGCCTTTAAAAACCCAGTAGAGATCTATTGAAACCCGGAGTGTTGGTTCTAGTTGGCTGGCTGAGTACAATCAGGACTGATCAGTTGGTTATAACCTGGAGGAGTCCTTCTTTCTCACAATGTCCACGGTTGACAAGCTATCAATGTCGCTCGATGACATCGTCAAGTAATACCAGCCGCGGCTACCCTGCTCGAGGTCTACCTGGAAGTTCTCAGGTCGACGAGTCACCCACGTACACCTTCCACTGGTGGTCGTCAGCGACGTAGTGGCGGTAAGGGAAAGGGCAGTGGTCGTGGAGGCAGCTACAGGTCACAGCCTTATGAAGTGGCCAAGCCTCCTCCGGAGAGCGCTGAGTCTGCTGAGAGATTCGCCCGCGCAATGGGAGTTCGACCGGGCAAGGGTGCGGCCTTCAATACTAGAAGGAGCTACAGTGGCAAGGGTAGCGGGAAGGGTTACTCCAGGGAGAGCTCAGGCAGTTGCACCATTAAAATTACCAACATACCGGACGATCTCACCTGGAGAGACATCAAGCAGTCATTCGGTACTGTGGGACCGGTGGAGTTCTGTAACGTAGAAGAGAGCAGGAGGGGCGGCAACCAGGCCATCATCACATTCAAGGGTAGAAGAGGACTTCGGCTGTGGTCGTGGAAGTGTATGCTCGTGCTCAGATTCCCGGGATGCCCAGACTGCCATTGATAATTACGACGGTGGCGAGATGAATGGGCCGTAAAATAAGAGCATTTTTCGTATGAATGGTCAAGTATCCTATCGATGGTCGTTGTGGACTACTGCTGCTGCTGATGATGATTCGGTCACTGACTATCCGTATTACTACTGGTTGAGTATCGTCTCGACTGAGGCCTCGTCTTGCGTTGGTTCAGTCTTCAGTGTCCTGGGTGAGGTTGTGCTCGTGGACCGCAGGCGATCTTCGTTTCGGTCGTAAAATGGCGAGGCCCGCGGAGCATCACTCCCCGTCAATCCCCACGTCAGCCTTCACGCCGGACTCGCAGCCTAGCGACTTGCTGCAGGAGGCTTTGAGGAGTGGTGGCGGGAACAATTTGGATGACTACGTCGATGTGAAGTAGTAGGGTTGCGTCACTCGTATGAGTCAGCAGGATGGATCCATGCACAGTTATCGGAAGGGCGTTGGTTCGAATCCCTCCTGCAGCGCATGAACACTGTATTCAGGCTTTATGTGAAGTCTGCAGAAGACTCCGAGAGATGGTATCGGTTATTGGAGGAGCACCTCCATGAGCACGCCCCGAGAGGCTACATTTGGCAGAGGGACCCTCCACGAGTAGACACTCTGGATACCTCCGAGGTAAGGCCTCGCCATCGCCAGCGGCTCCGTCAGCGTGGATGCAGGGAACCCGTTACTTGACCTACGGCATCCACCTCCGCTACGGTGACGCCTTGCATGACGAGTGGCTGCTGTTGAGCTTACTGGTGATACTGAGGGTCCTCGCGTGTCGTGGTACACGGCTTACTGTTAGATTTCACTGACCAGGAAGTACTCTGAAGTAGCGTGCCAAGTCGCTGATGTCGATGGAGACCCGCTGCTGATTGAGGCGGCGGCTGCCTTACCTAAGTGGCTCAGTCCGGAGAACGCAGGGAATAGGGTTTGGGTAGAGTGGAATCTTGGGCGAGAAGGTCGACTCCCGGCAAGGATACGTCTTTAGATACACGAAGGCATGCTGCACATTTGCCCGAAGAAGCCTTCGGAACAGCCGCCTGATATCAAGCCGTTGGAAGTGGATAACGCCTTGGACATGGTACTACGGGGCCCCCTCTCGGATCTCGCATTTGGCGTGTGGGTGTGCCGAGCTACATCGGGGTTGGATAAACTTATGGAGTTAGTATTTGCTGTATGGCAGTGTATTCTCATCTTCAACCACCTCACTGTAACCTGTACGTAGTCCTTAACACAGTTGTCGATTGTATGATAGCAGTTTGTTCCACAGATAGGTCAGGTTTTCTGCTCTCAAATACCGTACTCTTCCCGAGCTTGCTGGCCTCGTGGTAGGTCTTTGACGAGGACTGTGAAACCATCGCCGCACCGAGTGTGCAGCGGTGCATTATTAACAAGATCAAGTCGGCGCCATGGAACATCGACATCATGCATGTCAGGCTGCTGGTGAGTCCTCACAGAGCTTGAGTTGTTGAGGCGATCGTGAAGGTCGGCCACCTGCTAGTTACCGACAGTACTGGCTGAGCAGCTTATACGACAACCTCAGATCATATCCCTCCTACTCGAGTAGGTTGCCGAATTTCGTGGCGCGCGACATGAGGTGCTTCTGTCAGTTATCTGCCGCCCGATCGTTTGGCTGAACGGGGAAGCAGCGTCATCACAGAAAGTGTATCCAAAGGTGATTAACGCCTTCATCTTTGAGGGGGATATTCAAAGCCTAGGTGACTTGGTGACCATCCAAGTGTCGATGACGAAGCTCCATTACGCGTCGCTCATGGGCATCAAGGGCCGTTTGAGGATGCCTAGCAGACTGGCCTATGGAGGACAGCAGATGCGGAGTCGCGGAGAGGAGAATACAAGTGGGATGGTAGCACAAAATCCGTAGCGTGGACTTGGATGCTTCATCAGTGATGCTGGGCCGGTTGGTTTCTTTGGCCGCCCACTGTGCGGTGAAGGCGAATAATAGAGATACTACGCACTTTGAGCAGGGCAAGGGTCTCCTGGACCGAATCGAAGAGTGTGCTGGCGAGGTAGTGATGAATTATTGGGAGGGAAAGACTATCGGTGAGCTCAGGACGTCCCTCTGGAGAGGTTTGCCAAGTACGATGGTCCGAGCGATAGCGACGCCTGGCTGACGGAAGCCATTGAGGAAGCGGCAAAGGGGGAAGGTGAGGGCCATCGGCCCGGTCGTTGAGGGGAAGTTCTTCATCACAGATGGGCTGACTGAGGAGGAGCAACGAGAGCTGCAGGACGTCTCCACAAGGCTCAACGATCTCATGGGCAAGGCCTCGGGAATACTGGGAATAGAAAGTAGGATGCCCTGGGGAGGGAAGCGGGAACGACATGGGTTCAGATTCTGGAGTTGGAGGTGGAGACTCGGATGCTGATGATGAGGACATCGATGATCTCCCGGACTCGGACGCTGAGGATGATGACCAGCTCTCTGATGAGGAGATGAAGAGGTCATACTGGTATCTTAGGTCGATCCGCGTTTATGATGGAAAATCTTCCCGGGTCACTAAAGGATATCCTTATTCGTCGTAATAGGTATATGCGGGAGTTGGACGAAGAGCTGAGGATGAGCATGGGACCAGAGGGCAGCCATGTTGACGTTACAGATGACAAGGCGGTTGATAGAGAGGTTACCGGCAACCTGATGAGGTCTATGAAGGCAGAGGATAGGCTTACCCCAGGGACCGACTAAACTGCTGTTACGGGAAGCCCGCGGAGGGGCAGCGGGGAAGAGCTCTGCTGAAAAACGTTAACAAGTGTTCTCAGTTTCTATTGAAGGGGTTGTTGAGTTAGTGAGGGAGTCCTGTAGTGGGTAGGGTGATTGTCGGCAAGATGACAGCCACGTTAACTTCGCGAGAGAACAGCGGTACGGCCGCAGTCCTGAGCGGAGCTGCTTTCGAACGCACGCCTGGTGTCCGTAGGCTCTCCCAGTGTCGATGACGATTCATCTAGTAGCTATTCGACCTCACCACTGCGGCCACTGGTGAGTCTGAGGGTGTTGGGGTTGGGCAGAGGTCTCGGGTGTAGACCAGCAACCCTTCGACGCCTCCGAGGAGCGCCGAGGCGACATCTGAGAGGCTGCGGAGTCAGCTGCTGTCGGTGGGGGAGAGGTTCATCGGCTTTGATAGAGTCATCGGAGAGGAGGCCGCCAGGCGGAGGTACTCCCACTGAATCGGGCTTTTTCTGGGTTCCCCATGCGCCATGGCTGTTCTGTCAGGACCTCGGAGGAGCACCGAATAACCGATCTTGCAGAGACTGTTTCGCGGTTGGACAAGGCGTTGTCTGACGAGGTCGGCAGGGGGGAGGGAGCGGCCGGCAGTGGGTGCTGTGCAGGTGCGTAGGCGCACGGAATCTACCAATACCCTCACGCGTGTGACGGAGCAGATGGCCAATGATATGCTTGAGAAACTGCAGAACAGCGTGATAGGGAAGCTGGAGCAGGTCACCAAGTTAGTCGAAAATCTGGCCCTCCGTGAGACCCTCGCTTGGGGCCTGTGAGGCATGGGTGGGGTAGGTACGACCACGCTGGAGAGGGGCATGCTGCAGCTCCGAGGAGAGCTTCCATCGAAGCTGCTGGTGGATGCATCGGCCCTTCAGAAGGAGATCAGAGAGCTTGGAGACAGGATGAGCAGTGAACGCCAGCTGTGGGCGGAGAGGGACCGGAGGGTGAGGTGGAAGGCCGTGGCGTGGATGATGATGGTAGTGGTAGTTGTTGGAGAGGTTGGAGGAAATTGGGACTGGTCTGGAGCGCAAGGTCGCTAACGAGTGCACGGCATTCGACCAACAGACGGCTGGCCTGGACAGGGAAGTGGAAGCGCTGAGGAAGACTGGCAATCCTGGTACTGGCGTGAGGGTGCGCCTTTGACTCCCTGATGGTCGCCGAGGGAGTGCTCGTTGTGGCACGTAGCCTGGTTATCGAGTGGGCGGGAAAATAGTAGTACAGATGGTAATGGTTCGCTGCCCTTCGGAGGGCTGCTGGGTGGACTCTGACCACAGGTGGCCCCGACTATCGTGTTACGGAAGAGGAGCAGTTCCGAGGCTTCCTGCTAGAGGAGCTGGCCGCTATCAAGAACGGTAGTAGTAGTCCATCGTACTGGAGTGGCCAGGCCTTTGGGACAGGCCTTCAGTTGGAGACAAGGGCGAGGACCGAAGCTGACGACGATATCATAGCGGGTGTCAATCAGTCGGCTGACTCTCTTCAGCGAGGTCTCCGGTGTGCCAATTTATGATGCCCATGGTGTCGATCGATCGATTTCTGTTGGGTTCATCAGCAGTGTGGCTAGGGAGGCTCTCAGGGTTTGAGTTATGTCCGCTACCAACCCGACCCTTGGAGGGGTGTCACAGGCTACACCCCTGCCGGACGTCCTCACCACGGAGCAGCTGAAGGCCTTGGTGCCGGGGGGAGACGAGATGGATGATACTGCGGTACGCCCCCATGTCTGCTTGGCGTCGCCATAGCGAGTGTATCGACAGATTGAGTTGTTGAAGAGAATGGGCAATGACATACTTGACAAGATCCTGTCCGATGCGGCATCGGTGGCGAAGCGGCGCAAGGAGGAGGCGATTTCGGTAGGGCTGGCGGGGCCGTGCCTGTCGCTGTTAGTGGTGTTGGTGTTCAGTTGTCCAGCCTGGAGTATGCCTTGGAGAGAGAATGGGGTATCAGCATAAGGGATGAATCATCACCGTTCTTCTGCGGAGAGCGAACACAGCCGAAATCCTCGGAGCAGCAGCAGGATACTAAGGATGGCGCTGCTGCGGCTAGTACTGGTGATGGGAGATGAACAGAACCTCGAAGGTGTTGCGTTGCTCTGGTCGCTAGTGTCGTTGTCAGCTTGCATACTGTTGGCGTTAATGACTGCTCAATGAGTGAACCTACTCCACCTCGTCGGCCCAGTACCCCTTCTGAAGAGCTTCCTAGGCCTCCGGAGGGCGCCCGGTCGGAGGATCAAGTTGACGATGCAGCGGGGGTGAGAAGCTGCTGTGGAGGTTCTCTAAACTTCACTGGGTACTGGTCAGATGAATCCCCTCTCTCGGTGGTTTCCGTCGGGGAGTTCGTTAGTGATGCCAGCACCGAGCCGGAGATGGGCGAATCGAGCCATGATGCACAGGAGGAGTTGGGTAGAGCTTTCGAAGAGCAGGAAAGACGACTCGAACGGCTCCTGCGGGACCGTAAGCCTCGCCTGGGTATGCCTTCCGTCGTGTTCACTAGTGTTCGATCAGGTGTCCAACTAGAGAGAGCCTGCCTGGCCTTCCTCAGTAGCGACATGCCCCAGCATGAGCGAGAAGATCTTCTACAGGCCCGGACTGAACTGGCCGACCTCCTCCGAACGGTCGTACAGGTCCATGCTCGAATCCGAGACGGCATGGCAGCCGCGGCCAGAACTCCCACGTTGTAGCGGTCACCTCGGTCAATGTTTGCTGCTGTTTTTGATGTATTAATAATTCTGCCGTTCTAAGTATCTTGTAAGATTGCGCAGCCTCAAGATTTTTTCATCCTCAGCGCGTTTAATGAAGTATGAACGTCCGGTCATCTTCCATCTTCGTGTTGTTTTCGTCAATGGACGCGGACGCGCAATCAGATGGTATGGTTGAGTTTAATCTCCCTTGCACTCTCCCAGCAAGTCTGTCGTGCGGCGCCATGGTTCCACGGCAAAGACGCCACTACTCGGGCAAGGATTAGGGTTAATTGTGAGGTCAGTAGGGCCGAAGCGTCCGACGCTAACGGTTCCGCGAAGGTCCCCGGTCTCTCTGCGGGCGGTGTCTGGGTGGACAAGTCAAACTACACCGCCTTCCGAAAGCAACACAGAAGCACTGGTGCGCTGCTGGCCGTCGGCAGCTCCTCCTATGCGAAGTGCAGCAGCCCGGAGTAGACACCGTCGTCCGCTTCCGGTGGTCACTTCTCGTCTCTCAGGTATTGTTGTGATGTCGAGCTGCTTCTGAGCAGATTCAACTCGACAGGCCTGGGGGTGGCTAGTCTACCTAGTGAAGGCCCTCTTACATGTATATCAGATACCATTCGTCCGAGTTGATGTTGACACGGCCAAGGGCAAGGCCCTGGTGGAACGCCTGAAGGTACGGCAGTAGCAGAGAGGGGCCCCACTTGGTTTCGGTCAGATCGCCCACATCCCTGCAATAGCGTATCAAGAGACCTCCTCACGGCCTCCATGTGCTCAGCGACACCCTAGACGTCAATGGAACGGTCATTACGGAGTTTGTTAACAGCGTGAGGTCAACGGCAGCTGTCTTCCGCCGGCAGAAAGCAAGTCGCTGCAGATACGTTTTCCGTTGAGCCACGAGATACACACCCGGAGTGATCTTAAACGCTTCCTCTCCGACGTCGCCCTATTCCGCCCTGAGTAAGTTACTGTGAGCGCTTCCCACCGGTGGCCGATGGAGGCTGGATTCGCTAGCATGATGGATTGCACCACCGCACCCGAATCTGACTCCCGCCAAGTTCATGGTCCGAACCATAGAAGTTCGACAGTGTCGACAGTGCAACAGTCTCTGGAGTTGGCCCAACTTGTCCTGTGTCAGATATCCTCATTGGATCCGAGTCATCCTCGCAATGGCGGGAAGTGAGCTTGACGAGTACGAGGATGAGGTGGAGGACCTTCGCGATGCCATGTATCGGTCCCGACTCACACGGAAGCCCTTATCGTAAATACAACATCTTCCCTTCAATATCGAACACGATGCCTTCAGGTCACAGCTTGCTCTGGTGCGCAACTCGGCGCTCTCGAAGCGTATACGAGCTGCATCCAATTGCCCTCCTGACCAGGGCGGCCCAGCGCTTGTCGTGTAGCGGGCCACTACGTCTCCCGCAGCCGGAGTCACATCACGCAGATACTCGCTCTTCCACGGCGAGTACCTCTCGCCGGCCCGCCACCGCGCCAACGATACAGAAGCCTCTTTGGGAGAGGTACCCGTCCGAAGGATAGCGTCCACTGGCCTGAGGATAGCAGCCGCCGATCAACGGGCGTTGCCGGGGTGGGTAGTCTATCTACTTAACCGATAGACTTGGTTCTGGTCAAGAGGTCGTTGTATACATGAAGGCGTCACCACATGTCAGAATCTCAAAGGGGGATGATTCTCTGGTGTCCGACTACATCCCTCTACGACGATCTTGTACGATGCTCTCATCGTCCGATACCGCCCCGCTGTCGCAGTGGTTGATGACCGCAGTGCTTCCTCATATTGGAAGGTACCGCCTGTGAATTACCATACTTGGGAGGTGCGCCGGTCCTTCCGCAGTTTCGATTCGTCTTCCTCTGAGTTTTACGAGGCTCTAACGGACAGCGGGTTACCGGTCGCTGAGTGGCCCATGATTGTTTTGTTCACAAATACGTCCGATGCCGCAAGACGAGATATTCACCTCACAGTGTTCTCCCAGGCTGAGAAGATGTACGCTGTGGGGATTTGCTTTCTTACAGAACTTCCTAGCTCTTCCGGGAGAGTTGGTCCCGCCTCAATGTGGCTGTCCTGACCAATACCCGCACTCGTGGTTGTCAGGTTCCGACATGACCCGGTGATATTCACTTACATGGATGCCGAGCAGCATGCAACTCAGATGGCGTCGTTACGACTGGATGCTGAGAAAGGCATGCGGCCAGTGCCAATTGACTTTTCGAAAAGGGCTGTGCCGAGAATTGAACTCGGGACCTCTCGCACCCTAAGCGAGAATCATACCACTAGACCACACAGCCGATGGTGTTTGATCTCGACGGATAGCCCTACTTGATCTAAATCTTAGGACTACCGGCGCTTGCGGTAAACACCATCATTGAGGGGCTCGAAGCGACATGGCAACCCAGGAGCGGCACTCATTCCGGGCGCAGGAAGTTCTCCAAATCGGTCGTTGTTGACCTGGTGGGCGTCTTGTTTGTCGCCCACGGCTCCTGTGAGCCCAGGTCAGGTAGTAGCTCTGCAGGTGCGACGAGCTCTAGGTAGAGATCGATCTACCTCCACAGAAGAGCCGACCTACTCTCGGGATGTCCCTCCGCCTAAGTCTCGCAAAAGCGTGAGTGACGGTCGTTGTTCACTGCACACGCGGCGAGTGTCGTGAAGGTACCAAAACGAAGGGAAGGAGAGTATCGACAAGTCCCTACAGTGAGTCGAGCTTCCTCCACATTCGACCGCCTCGATTACGTCCCTCATATTAGCAGAGGGCATGCTGAAGAGCAAATTGAAGAATACGTAGGCCACAGGCAAAGCCCGTGACGTGCAGACAACGCAGGTACTTGATGAATCCAGGGACGTTCTGATCTATGCTTATGACAGCAACAAGGAGGCTGATCTTCAGAAGGGGTACTGGCAAAGGCTGACGTGTTGCGGCCATGTTTGCTTCAGGTTTGCCCTCTACGTTAATCGAGCTTGGGTCCGCGTAGTTGAGCTTGGTCTCACAGAGACGCTCAAAGTGTTGGCTCTCGATACTTCGAAGGTCGATGTTTCGAAGTTCACCATGGGTAAGCCCGCTGCTGGTAGGCATACAAAGTCGCTCCTCAGAGCATAGCCTTCTGGGAGCAGCCTTCCCTCCGAGCACCCCTGGTTTGTACTTTTTCCCCGCGGCCGATAAAAGCCCACCGTTCAAGCAGTATCCGATGCGACCGTCCAAGACAGACGACCAGAAGCCGCAGGTTCAGTCAATACTGTGAGGGAAGGCTTCTCGCGCGTGACTCTCGACCGCCATTCGAAGGTACTGGATGCAGGCATTGGCCTCTTTCCCGTTCAAGCTGCCCGAGGTGCCCCACTTGGATCGCTTAGAGGCGGATGACTACTGGCGCTACGTGGCCAATGAGCAATGGGAGAACTGGGACGAGCGGACGAAACAGTGCGAAGGGGGGGCCACTCCCGGGGACGACAGAGAGACCATCGTCAGGTACATCGACGACCTTTACCACGACAAGAAGTTACTAAAACTCCTGAATAAGTACCGTGAGGAAGCATCGGACCCTTCACAAGTTCCGCCTAATGTCGAGTCCAACCTGAAGATTCTCGAGGAGAGGATAGCGGAGCGGTGAGACGACGCATCAGCTCGGTTGTCGGTCATGGTCGTGTCGCGGAGGTACTCTAAGAAAACTCCCCTGTCGCCCGACTGGGATGATGACGATCAGTTCGGACCGCCGACCCTCGATGAGACCGACATCGACGATGATGAGGATGAGGAGGTGGAACTATGACCATGCGTCAATGCTCAGTAATGGTCTGAGTTACTGAGTACTGGAGGACAGCGCGTCTGGAAATTCCATTTCGAGCGCGCTGTTCCGACGGCATTTCCACGCCTCCGCCACTATCGCTCGCCCCAGCCCTCCCTGCGCCTGGCGACCGTCTTTCGAGCGGCTCTGCATTTCCATCGCCCTCGTGGTCGCTACCGGTCGCCGAGGGATGCTCATCCGGTAGTCGGGAGGTCTTCTACTCGTCTTCACGACAGCTATTTACTCCACCATAAATGCTCTTCCGTTTTATCATCCTCCCCTTCCTCCTCCTGGTCGTCGCCACTGCCACAGGCCTCGAGAAGACCTCCGCCCGTCACAGGGAAATCGACGACGACGATGATGATGTAGTGAGTCCCTTCGATCTCTGTCCTGATGCTGTTGCTTCTCAGGAGGGCCAAAAGAAGACCCTCAGCGATGCCGAGATCCACGATGCCATCATCGCTCATATGAGAGCCATCCAGGCCCCCTTCGAGAGGCTGAAGAAAGCCTACTTGGCCGATCGTGTTCACCGTGCAGTAAGACCAGCCCTGCCGCTGCTATTGCGATGCTGTTGCCCCTCAGCGTGAACTGGTGGACGGTCCCGAGATCAAGACCGACCGCATGTCCCTCAGCCGCCGCACTGCCAACATCCGGGAGAGGCTCAGAGGGGCAAGGGCCTCTCGCCTCGCCCGCTTGGGTTGATTCCATCATGACAAGGTGTCCACCCGATGGTGCCAGGACTACTAGTTTTTGCGTTCGAGGATAGAGAAGACGAGTAGTATCGTTAAGATGCTAGCTACGGGGTTATCAATTCTAACCAAGCCGGCGACGGCGTTGGACTTCGAATTGACACACACTAATAAACGAAACAGATGACAGGGAAAGACAAGTGAAATTAACCGAGACTGGTTTTGATACCGGGAGCAGCGAAAATCAAAATTCATGCAACCTCGCTGCTCTTCGACAGAATTGATCCTCATCATCACGACGATTAGGATAGTCACTTCATGAAAAGCATTTCCTGATAGGTGGGGAGGGGCCAGTAGTCGTCCGCGACCAGCAGCTCCAAAGCGTCGACTCTCTCTCGCAGCTTAGCTGTAGCAGGGGTGAGTACATCGGCTGCGTACCTGGAAGAGTCCGTAACGAGCCAGCTTCAACCTAAGATACCATCACCTGGCATGAGCCATCTCATCAGCGTCCTCATCCACATGGTTCATGAGTACCTCCAGCTGCTTGATAGCCTCGCCGAGCTCGTCAGTGCCCTTACTCAAGGCGTCGTATTGTTCTTGGACAAACCTCGGAGCCTTCCCTCCCCCAGCGGCCCTGGCGGAGTTCAGAGTGTTAGCGACCTCGGTCAAGTAGCGCATGCAGGCCGGGGCGATGAGGGTATGGGCGATACGATGAGCGCACTCAGCCTCGACGCGACCCATGTTAGCGTAGCGTTCGAGGAGGACGTTCTGCCTGGCCAACACCTCCGATTTGCTCATGACGCCGGTCCCCTCGAAGAGGGCGATGGAATCCTCAGTGCCGTACTCGGCGAGAGCCTCCGGAGCCTTCACGAGGTTCTTCAGACCGCGACGAGAAGCTTCCTCTTTCCACTCATCCGAGTAGCCGTCGCCGTTGAAAATAACCCGGCCATGGTCCCTGTAGGTGTCCCGAATGACGGCCTTGGTGGCGTAGTCGAGAGGGAGACCTTCGGCCAGGCGCTCTTCCAACTGAGCGCTCATCTGGTTGAGGCTCTGCGCCATCATCGTGTTCAACATTATCAACGCTGGTGAGAGGGACTCGCTCGAACCGACAGCGCGGAACTCGAACCTGTTGCGGTCTGCCCCAGGGACCCATCAGGCGCCCTAGCACTACTTATTCCCAGTAAAGGCGAAGGGGCTGGTTCTGTTCCTATCGCCCGCGTCCTTGTTGAGGGCTGGCAGAGTGTTCGCGCCGAGGGTCATGGAGCTTCGACGGACCTGACGAAGGCACCTTCGACCACAGCAGGAAGTGCAGCCCGCCGACCCTGGTCTCGATGCTGTATCCACCGGAACCACGACGAGCCTCCGAGTTGATGGTGGCGCGGATCTGCTCGAAAACGTCCTGCAGTTGGTCTCCGAGGTACACCGAGATGATAGCCGGCGGCGCCTCCTGAGCACCTAGAAAGCACGATGGAAGATCGATAGCGGAAATGAGTTTACCCAGTCGGTGGTCGTTCGAGGCCGACGCGACCGTGGCTCTGAGGAGGCCCGCATGTTGGTCTACCGCGCGGATGACGGCAGAGAGGAACATCAAAAATGGCAAATTCTCGGCGGGGCTGTCGGTGGGATTGAGGAGATTCCCTGCAGGTAAGGAGTAGTTGTAGTCGGGAAGCGATGATGATACCCACCTTGCGTGCTGTTGCCCAGGCTCCAGTTGACGTGCTTACCGGAGCCGTTGACGCCCTTGAAGGGCTTCTCATGGAAGAGGGCCTTGAAGCCGTGCTTGCTGGCGATGTTGTCTAGTACTTGCATGAGAATGTGCTGATGGTCAGAGGCGATGTTGGCGGTCTCGAAAAGAGGGACGATCTCGAACTGCCCGGGGGCGACCTCGTTGTGGCGGCACTTGATCGGCACACCAAGCTTGTACAGGCGACTCTCGGTCTCCGTCATACACTTCAGGATACGATCGGGGATGGCGCCAAAGTAGTGGTCGTCGAACTGCTGCGTCTTGGCCGGGCAGCGACCGAACAGCGTGCGGTTGCAGATGACCAGATCGGGTCTCATTGCGAAGAGCTTCTTGTCGACGAGAAAGTACTCCTGCTCAGCCCCGCAGAAGGACACCACTTGGCCGATCGGTTCATCGCCTACGAAGTGCGTCAACATCTTCTCGGCAGCCGCAGCCACCGCCTGAGAGAGACAGCGTCGTGGTGGTAGTGAGCGGGGGACTAGCTGACCTGCATGGATCTCAAGAGGGGCGTCTTCAGGTCCATGGCTTCCCCCGTCCAAGCGACGAATGCCGTTGGAATGCAGAGGGTCAAACAGCCGCCCTTCTCCATCAGGTAGGCCGGGGACTGCGGGCGGGTCCGTGCTAAGAACAGCTGGCGTTGGTGTGGCTTACTGTGACGTCCCAGGCTGTATAGCCGCGGGCTTCGTAGGTGTCTCTGATGCCGCCGTGCGGAAATGAAGAGGCATCGGGCTCTCCCTGAGGGGGGGGAAGGTCGTCCTTAGGCAGAAGCAAAGAGACCCTCACCTGGATCAAGGACTTCCCGTTAAACATGGTGAAGGCTGTGCCGTCGCCGCGAGGCTCGATAAAACTCTCATGCTTCTCCGCAGTAGAACCAGTATGCGGATAGAAGACGTGAGTAAAGTGAGTGGCCCCGAGACCGACAGCCCAGTCCTTCATGGCTGCAGCGACTGTGTCCGCCAGCGAAGGGTCGAGGGGCCTCCCTAAGCGCTGGCGATTCCACTAACAGGCCCTCAAGGTTGACTCACCAGCTTCCATAGAGATCCTCAGCTGTCTGTAGACCTCGGTAGGCAAGCGATTCTGCATGACCCTCAGCGAGAAGACGTACTTCCCGAAGTTGTTCTGCGTCTCGGAGAGATCAGCATCGTGTGACGTGTCAGTGCTGCGGTCTATCATCGACATCACAGCCTTTTGCCTGCCAACGGTCATTCTGGGAGATGTAAAAGAAACAAAGGACGCCTAGAAGGACGCTCGAACCCGACTGGCGTGCACTGGTTCACTCCCAACTACCCCCATTTACGGCTATTGAACTCAACTGACTACGAGTATGGTCAATTTGTTATTTCCATCAACATAAAGGTGTCACTGACTTAACTAGACCGAAACTTCACAGAGAACGAGTCGGGAATGGGAGCCAGAAGGAACGGTCTTGCCTGCGTTTCCCCCCTGAGGGCAACAGAAGAACCAAAACAGGTAGTATAAACAGGCGGTGGACACAATAGAATTATCCCTAGCATAACTAAACCGACCAGGAACAGCATCATCAGAGCCGGTAATGGGAGCGAGGGGTCGTTATTGCCTGCGTTTCCCGCCTGATGATGCAATAGGGTGCAAAGCCAGGTAGTATAAACAGGCAGGGGTATTCAGCAAGGGGAGTTCAGACGAAAGATGGTGATAAGAGTAATCGTCACTGACAGTACGAGTGAACTATGCTCATAAAATCATCATAACAGACAACCGTTGGAAGCTCAGACGAAAGATGGTGATTGTGTTTACTCGTCACTGGCAGTCGGAGTGAACTATGCGAAACAGAATATCATCATCGACTGGTTATTATCACAGAGAGTTGTTGATCAGACGACTGACGGCAATCACAACAAGTACGCTTCAATGCCGCTAATCAGCCTCCATTTGCTATTGCAGACCTAATTCGTGCAGAGCTACGTTAAAGCAATGCCCGATTCAACAATCATCTGCAGCCATCTCCCCAACACTGCTGAACACAACTCGGTAAGGAGGGAATAGTTCCCGTCGAGCACTGGAAACAGCATTTGCCGCACCAACTGCCGAACCAGCGAAGGTGGTCGTCGTCGTAGTAGTAGCCTTCAATTAGTAGAGCATATCCACTTAGTGATGGGCGTGGGCGGCGTGGGCCTTCTTACGCTGGGCCATGATGTCAGCCTGGAGCTCCTCACGCTTAGCCTTGGCCCTCTTGTGAGTTCCCAAACGCTTCTTGCCGTACTGAAAACAGACAAACTATCAATTACTTCCGGCCACGTAACCGACGAACAATTTCCCTCTGTTAGAAAGAACTGGATCGGAGTCATACCACAATTCCCCCAAATCGCTTTGACTCGAGCCACCGATAACTACCTTAAGAGCACGCTTGAAGCTGGCAGCAGAGCCGATCTTGATCAACTCCATCATATGACGCTCGTAGGGAGCGAATCCGCAGACCTCACGAGCGACCTCGCGGGCGAGATGCTTCTTAGCAGAGTAAGAAGACTTAAGAGCCTTGGGCTGACGCACGTTGAGCGTGTGACCCTTGTTGATGCCAGCGGCCAAGCCAGATTTCGCGGCCATGTTGACGGGACTACCTGTACAGAGGGGCTGAAGCAAACAACGGATAGCGCGAATCGATCGAAAGGGCGAGCGAGATCGCCGTGAGGCTGGGCGTGCGCTACTCGCAATGCTCATGATTCAACTTTAGCAGTGTGCTAGGGACAATGTCCCAATGAACTAGCCTTACCATTGGACAGAGATAGGCCCCTTCATCAAACCAGCTCGATTCTTGCAGTGTTAGCCTTGAATCCGACATGGCCTCCAATAGAGTGTCCGCCATCTCGTCCATAGTCGACCGTAACCGTGACTTCTCCTATGGCGTCGACACCAAGACCACCAAGCACTCCTTCGGGATGCACGTTTTTTCCGACAGGGTCATGCGTGATTCCCTACCGAACTCCATTTACAAGAAGATGCATAGCACTGTTGAGAATCACGAAGCCCTAGACCCTTCCCTGGCGGATACTGTCGCTGCTGCCATGAAGGACTGGGCAGTCGGTCTCGGGGCCACTCACTTCACTCACGTCTTTTATCCTCATACTGGTTCTACTGCTGAGAAGCACGAGAGTTTCATCGAGCCCAGTGGTGACGGCACAGCCTTGACTAGGTTTGATGGAACGTCTCTGATCCAAGGTGAGCCCGATGCCTCGTCGTTCCCTAATGGCGGCATCAGAGGCACCAACGAGGCTCGTGGTTACACGGCCTGGGACGTCACTTCCCCTGCTTACGTGTTAGAGAAGGGTGGTACTCTCACTTTGTGTATCCCCACGGCCTTCGTCTCGTGGACCGGCGAGGCCATCGACTTGAAGATCCCTCTGTTGAGGTCTATGCAGGCGGTCGAGGATGCGGCTCGTCGGGTTGTGTCACACTTCGTCCCCGAGTCCGAGCCGATCAGCAACATCACCAGCTACTGTGGCCCCGAGCAAGAGTACTTCCTCGTCGACAAGCGCTTGGTTGCCCTGAGGCCCGATCTGGTCATCTGCGATCGAACACTCTTCGGCTGCGTACCGCCAAAGTCGCAGCAGTTCGACGACCACTACTTTGGCGCCATCCCTGACCGTATTCTCAAATGTATGACGGAGACCGAGAGTCGCCTGTACAAGCTTGGTGTGCCGATCAAGTGCCGCCATAACGAAGTTGCTCCCGGGCAGTTCGAAATCGTCCCTCTTTTCGAAACTGCCAACATTGCCTCTGACCATCAGCACCTCATCATGCAAGTACTGCGTAACACCGCGGAGAAGCACGGTTTCCAAGCTATCCTCCACGAGAAGCCCTTCGCCGGTGTCAACGGTTCTGGCAAGCACGTGAACTGGAGCATCGGTAATACTACTCAAGGCAACCTCCTCGAGCCGACGGAGAATCCGGGGGAGAACACGAGGTTCCTTTTCTTCATCGCGGCAGTCATCAGGGCAGTGGACATTCACGCCGGTCTGCTGCGTGGGAGTATCGCCAGTGCCTCTAACGATCATCGATTAGGTGAGTTTGTCGGGTGTTGCAGCTGTCCGCTTCTCATTGTGTTTTCGTCTTGCTCAGGCGCTCAGGAGGCTCCCCCTGCCATCATCTCCATCTATCTCGGCGATCAGTTGTACGACATCTTCGAGCAGATCAAGTCCGCGACCAAGGCCGGCGAGTCTAGCTCGGGCGACTATACTTTGGAGACTCGTGTGAGGCGTACGTCGATGAGCTTGGGCGCCAAGACACTTCCGTCTCTCAACAAGGACGCCGGTGATAGGAACAGGACGAGCCCATTCGCCTTTACGGGCAACAAGTTCGAGTTCAGAGCAGTGGGGTCGAGCCAGTCCTTGTCCCCTTCTCTCATCGTCCTCAACACCATCATGGCTCAGAGTTTGGCGTATCTTAGTGGTCTCCTCGAGGAACGTCTGAAGAAGGGGATGAATCTTGAGGAAGCTGCCAAGGCGATCATCGGTGAGGTGTATAAGGATCACGGCCGCGTCGTGTTCAACGGTGATGGCTACTCCGAGGCGTGGAAGGAGGAGGCTGTCCGGCGTGGATTGAAGGTTCTTGTGAAGTCCCCCGAGGTGAGCAGGGCGGCACTAGGCTGATCAGTACAGTATCATCGTCTTAGGCCATTGAGGAGTTCGCGGCGCCCGAGACAATCAAGTTGTTTGAGAGCTGCGGAGTGATGAGTCGGTCTGAGCTGATGGCGAAGAAGAATATCCTGTTGGAGATCTACTTTAATCGTATTGGTGTTGAGGCTCGATGTGCCTACAGGATAGCTAGTAGGATGCCGACCCTCTGAGCGGTCGATGGCTTCGATGCTTTCCTCACAGATACGATGATTTTGCCCGCCTGCATCAAGTATCAGACCGAGCTCGCCGAGAACGTGGCCAACCTGAAGGCTGCTACTGGCATGGTTCCTGAATTCACAAGCTCTCGGTTGAACGAAATCAGCCAGCATATCGAGTGCCTGGGAAAGGCTATGGCGAGCTTGAAGTCCAAGATCGACCATAAGAGTGACAGCGAGGATCCGAAGGCACATGCGAGGTTCGCGGCTGATGAGATGAGGCCAGCTATGAAGGATTTGAGGGATGTCGTCGACGCCCTCGAGCAGATCGTATCTGACCAGTACTGGCCTCTCCCCACCTATCAGGAAATGTTATTCATTAAGTAGATGTCAGTATATTTCACCTTAGTTTCATTGTGATTTTTTGGATCGAGAGGACTTTTCTCAGCGGATGCATGGGCTTGTGTTCACATAATTCAACGCGTTTCCCAAACGGGAAATACCTGAGAGTTGTATTTTTCTTCATGCAGGCGAACCAGGTTCTGCAACGATTGCAACATGCGCTCGGCGGTGTTCGTGCTGCAACCAAGCAGCTATTAGTTCATCTTGTGAAAAGCCAACTCGTCCGCGGTTGCCTCGGAGTCGGCATGGAGTCATTGAGGCGTAGCAGCATATTTCGCAGAATATCGCAACAACGTGATTGCGACGAGGGGAGATGATGCTTTTCGTGGCACACCGATATTTGCGTAAAGATGGCACGCGAGCCACTTCGGCTATCAAAGTGGAGGAAAGCAAGCTGCTCTGTTCGACTGTTCTCCGGGGGAAAGTGGGGTTGCGAATCATCCGATTGCAATACATCACAGACAGCGTCTAACTGAGCACATCGGCGAGAGGTTACCTGAGCCGGGATTGGCGTTGGGCTAGTCGTTCACATCGAGAAGGTATCGCCATCAAGGGGCGCATCCTTCGACAATTGGACAACATCTGTCCCTTTTTATGGATGTTGACTATCTCTGAAATGTCCGTTTCCCTTGGTTTTCCCAGCAGCCTTTATTGTCGTCTACTTCGGTTGTGTTTCTTCTGCCGTAACGTTCAAACAGAACTCCCACAGAATAAATTGAAACCTTCACTATTCATACACAAACTAGCGTCGCAATATCATTCTCTTCATACTCTGATCTATCTTTTCCTTCGCCATCAGCATCAGAGCCGCCGTCAATACTCCCTTATACAGCTGCGGGCTCATACCCTGAAGAAAGCCCTAGCCTGGATACCAGCAGAGGAGCCGCCGCCTACTTTGTAAAGTCCTGCTAGCCCGCCTCCCTCTTCATTCCACATGTCTCGGAGTAACTTTTTCGGACTCGACTCGGATGGTTCGGCCGACTTGCCTTTCGTCTGCTGCAGCACCTTTACTCTGACGTACCTGTCGCCATCATCATGACAGACAAACCGTGTTGACCGCGGCACTACGGGAAAGTGCAGACGGTGGCGACGGCCTTGGCGAGCGCCCCTAGCCAAAACGCTTCCATTGAGGTGAGATTAGATCTGGACAACAGGCGTCGGGAGAGCGGCAGGAAGACCAGCACTACCGTCCTCTGAGGAAGGGCCTCTTCAGCTGGTCGAATGTAGTGTACTCTATCGCTGGGTTGACGCACAGTATGATGTTAGAGCCGAGACCAGCGTATCTAGAGAGAAGCAGTCCAGGCAGGAGGACGAGGGCTCCGAGGGCGTACAAATCCGTCGGTTCAGTGAGGGCCATTTGAGTCAGATGACGAAGGAAGTGTCCCTCAGATTTCCCAACCTGCACAACGACAAGATGGGAACACTCCAGGTCGCCTTTGGTCACTAACCTGTTGTCTGGTCTGCACGATCTCTACCGGTGTCGTCACGAAAACACTGCCGAGGGCGGCCAGGTAACCGAGAGCCAGGTTAGCCGACACCGACAACTTCCCCTCCGCACGGCGCCTCGACTCGTACACTCTCTACGTAACGATCAACTCTCCAACAGGAGCCTTCATCCGCGGACTCACAATGATGGCGCTGTAGATGTAAAAATAGACGAACTTCTGCAGGACGCTATGGAAGAGCTTCGCCGTCAATCCACGGTAGAGTGCTGAGATGCCTCCTGACCTGACACCAGAAAAGATGCTACGACGGACCGACTGGAGGCCTCCTACCGCACAGTACGAAGCAGCACGTCCAAGGAGCCCTTATCGTACGGCTCGCCATTCTCGTCTACACCAACATTCAGCCGCGTCTTTACCGTGTCCAGAGGATACCTACCGGCACGGTAGCGAATTGCAGTGCAGTGGGAGACATCCTCACATGACGAGCGTGCTGAAGGCCGCACCCGCAGCTCCTGAGCTGGCCGCGCAGAAATCTACCAAAGCTGGAGAGGGCTCGCGAGCTGGGACCGAGAGGACCGGCGCCATGACGTCGAGGGTGATAAAAAAACTACCGATGAAACTTTGCGTAGAAGACGCCCTCGTGCCGGTGAAGGAAACACTGACGATGAAGAAATTGGTTTGAACTGCGAGATTGGTGGTCATCCGATAAAACCAACATCCGGCTCCTCGTGGTCCTTCCGAGCCGCGCCCGGCTGGGGAGCTGCAGCCGCGTCCACGTACTTCCGCTTGAGCATGGCGTCCTGCTGTTGCTGGTACCTGGTAATTCAGCCAACTCCATTGACCGGCCCGGGCGATACACGAGGTGCTACTCTTTCGAAACAACCCGGCGCTTCTTAGGAGCCGCCTCTTCGCCAGCAGCACCATCATCATCAGCAGCCACCGGAAGTTGCTGAAGCTCCTCATCCCGTATCTGTCACGCAGGTGACAGCCGCACAACACCGACGGTAGTACATCGTCCGTAACTCCTCGACTCTGCCAGCCGGCGTACACCCTAAAGGCCCGGGCGTTGGCGAACTCTCGTTGCTGCTGCCGCCAGGTTTGGAGTGCACCTTTTCGAGCTCTTTCTGCGTCTGACAACACAGGAGCAATCTGAGTATAATTCTTTTCTCTCCAGACAGTCGTTCAGCCTCGACCAAATCTCGGTAGTGAATCCGGTTGAAGCCGCACTAGGCTTAGGAGTGCCTCCCTAGTAGGGAGTCCCTACGACCGGAGCGGCAGGAAGTTCCTCCTGACTGCCTGGAGTGATGCGACCGCGACGCCATAACCTCGCTACCGTAGAGGCCAGCCGAAACGAGCACACTCGTAAAAGTCAAGCTTACGAAACGGCTGAAGGATTCCTCAGAGAGGGATCTCTGAGACTAGCCCACCCAGCACTACTCTCGTCCTTCATGAATGCCTCGGCCTCAGCAGCACGCCGAGCAGCAGCAACGTCCAGACAGGGCCTCAGAGTAGACCAGTGAGCCAGTCTGGTCTCGGTCTCCAACACCCGAACCTGAGTAGAGTAACAAAGACCACAAAAGCGATGGTCACGTTGACTACTACCTCCACCATGCCGAGAGTGTCGTCCCCTCCCGGTACTATCTGGCCCAAATCCCACCCCCCGGACTCCTCGCTGCGGACGAATACCTAACGACCCGTCAGTAGAACAAGGCAGCTGGCATTCGTGTACGGACATAGGAGCCCACAACGCTCAGTTGGGTTGCATTCTCAGGATGTTCCGCAGCCCTAGCCCGGCACGATTCTGTCTCCAGCAGGATACACCGCACACCGTAGCTCTGGTGGACAGCCTCGGGGAGCCTGAGAGCCGACGCCTTGCCAAGTGCTACCGGTCCTTGCAGTCACTACCTGTTTAGATTCACTGTGAAGTACTTATGCGTGAGCAGCAACAGCTCAGCGTAGCGCCCCAACGTCATCGCTTCCGTCGCTTCGACTTCCCCTGTTACTTGCTCGGGATGGAACACCTACGGGCTTGCCTGCGAGGCGGCAGCAGCAAGAAGGCACTCACAGTGGTTTCGAAAAGTATCGGGTAGAACCAGGTCCAGAGTGTCGACGGCCGAGCAACGCAGCGCAAGTACAGCAACCCCAAGCAAACGACGTACCTGTCAAGCATTTGGTAAAGACACTCAGATGGCCCTCCCTTACGGGTTCCGCCTCGTCCCCAGCATGTGTCGCAAATCGCCAGGAGTGGGCCCTAGAGTACCTGCGGACGGGAACTGACCACCAACGGCCGGAGCTGCTCAGTAGTACAGAGTTTATAGAGGCAACAGAAAAGTGTTGACGGAATGTTCAACGCGCCCACATTGTATCTAAAACACCAGGAGAGCTTCGCTCCGCTGTAATAATCATCTACTCCTACGGCTCAGCGTGTTCCGCAGCCCGGTCGACCTCGTCCACGACCTCCTGCACCGAGGTGACCTCCCCCAAGCCCTTCTTGAAGTAACTGCAGGGATAGCTGTGAACACCACCAAAGCTGACGCCCTGCCTTACTCTGACGATCTGATGTTCTGCACTAGCGTCGGGTAGAGGCCGTACATCGGGCCTTCGTTGACTACAATGAGGGCTCCCGTACCATCCACGTCCACGCCCGCCGCGTCGCCCTCGTCCGATCTAGTAGACTCGCTCGGAGCTCTTCTGGTCGGATCTACCGAAGACTCAATTCTCACAGGACGTCACCAATGGATTGCCGAAAACAAGAAATCCGAAGGCAGGTCGGAGCCTCCAACTCGATCACCGTTCGAAACACATTCTGAGCGTTGAGGGGTCACCTATGGTGGCAGCTTCTTTCCTCGCAGACAAAAACTGAGCCCAGGTTCCTCGAGAGACTAGTAAGAATTAGTATGGAAATTCCCCTCCGCCATTATCCTCTGCAAAGCGAGGATAATGGTCGTGGTTCAAAACTCTCTGAACAACTTTGAGGACATTTCAATTTTTCGCCTCGGAATTTTTCGAAGAAAAAATTCAAGCGAAGACGACCAATGCCGCAAGGAACCGAGGTGTCGATAATCGCGCCGTCAATCGGCGACTTCAACTAGTGGGAGCCAAAAATAAGCCGCAGTTCACTACCAGCCATCTCAATGAGGCTCTTATTAAACACCTCCATCTCCTCAGCGTATTTACGGCATTTGGCGCAGGTGTGCGGCCGAGGTTTCTTGTGAAGGAAACATTTCTTCGGCCGTTGTGGTCTCGGCAGTGATGCTGCTGCTGCTGGCTCGCCTCCCTCCGAGGGCGTTGCAGGGACCTCCGAGCTGCTCTCCGAACTAGTTGAAACCGCTGGCGTCGGGGTCGTGACTGAGTCGAAGCGTCCTGCCCTGCGTGTACTGCCGCGGCACTACCTTCCTGCTGTTGCTGCTCTTCTACGGCCTCCTGCTGGACACTAGGGGCCATAGTCTTCACCGGCGGCGGCAACTTCCACCGGCTGATCCCAGACAGGTTGTTGTTACTCGAAGATACCTAACCCCACTCGGAAGGATTCTCCCCCCATGCTGAACGGAGCCACTCCTCCTACCCGATGCTTCCAGTACTGTTCTCCCAACTCCCTTATGTACTTATCCAACTCGAGTCCGCCATACACCGAGAACGCCTCCAACGGCGGGTCTGGGAAGTACGACACGGCAGAGTCAGCGGCAGCCTCCTCCTGGTCGTTCACCGAAGCCATCAACGCTACCCAAGAACTAACGAAGCACTCCCCTTCGTAACCGACTGTAACCCAAGCGGAATAGAACAGCAGGAGAAAACCATACTATAGGTGGTGGCACTTAAAAGGTATTTCGGTTACTCATCCGTTAGCAGCAGCAGCAGTGCGATACACTCATCATCATCATACGTAGTTGCAGCACTGGGAGTCGTCTATCGGCGTCCCATGCCCTTGCCTCCCATCATGCCGCGGCCCATACCCTTACCCATGGGCATTCCGCCCTTGCCGCCCTTGCCACCCTGAAAACGATGGAAAATAACCGAGCCGGCGGAGCGAAGCACGCGTGGACTTACAGGTTGCTCTGACTTCGGGTTGGTGACAGTCTCATCGATACTGAGAATCATGCAGGCTGCCTGAAGGAAGCAACAGAGAGTGCCTTCCCCGGAGCAGCAGCGGATACCCGTACCTCAGTGGCCGCGCCCAAGGCGTTCCGCTTGACCACGACAGGCTCCCAAATGAAGTTGTCAACGGTCTCAGTGATGTCGCAGTTGTAGCAGTCCACGCCGTACCATCGCCCAGGGAGGCCTACCACACCAAACGTAACTCCCCGCTAACTCCCCCCTGCCCCCTAGCCTACCTTCAGCATGCTTGTATCGCAGCTTGTTAAGGAGGTCAGTGGCATCAGCACCACTGTTGCGGGCCAGCGTACGAGGGATGCACTCGAGCGCTCTGAAGGGACAACCGATAAGGAGACCCTCATAAGACCTGACCCCTACCTAGCGTAGTAATTAATAACGGCCTGATCAGCTCCAGTGCAGGTCCTGGAGTACTCCCGAAGGTAGCGCGACAGCTCGAGTTCAATGGCACCACCGCCACCAACAATCTAGAGACAAGGCAATGGCCCTTGGATGAAGGGGACTGTCGTACCTTGGAGCACTTGAGGGCCCTTCTGACGATCATGACAGCATCGTGAAGAGAACGCTCAGCCTCCTCGATGAACTGAGCTGCACCACCACGCAGGATGATGGTAGCTGAAAAGGAGGAGAACAATTTGAGACGGACCCCGCCCATCCAGATGGCGTTGGCACTACCACTCTTCGACTGAGGGCACTGATGGAAGACGTTGTAGCGCTCATTGCCGATCTGCACCTCCTCGAAGCTGCCACAAGTGCCGAGCACATCAGGGGTTAGACCGTTCACTGTGGTTTGGATCGACCCGCCGACGGCCTGTGGAGGTGACGGTAACAGGCAGGTCGACAGCGATGGAGGCTTACCAAGAGCGTGCGGTTCATATCGTCCTGATCGACCCTACCAGCGCAGAAGATGTTGCGGTCGGCGAAGTACTGGGTGGCGAGGTCGCCGATGGGCAGACGAGAGAGGACCACTTGAGCGCCGCTCTTGGCTATGTTGTCGAGCTTCTCGTAGATGACGTTCCACTCAGCGTCCACAATCTCTTGATACTCGTCAGGGTTCGAAATACGGACCTAGCGCAGCACAAAGATTCGGAAGCGTCCACCGAGGGGCGACCGAGGCCTACCTCAGCGTTGTCCTTCTCCGCCTTCAACTCCAACTCCAAGTTCAGGAGGAGAATCTTGGGGTGCTTGAAGTACTTCGGCTGCTGCTCGAAACCTAACAGATGACGGTAGGGCTGGAAATGGTGGCAGTGGTACTGACCAGCATAAGAGAAGGTCTTCTTGAAAGCAACTCCATCGACGAGCCTGGACTCAGTCAGAGATCCGCCGGGGACCTTCTTGAAGCCAATCATGTTCACGGGGAGGGAATCTTGGTCCAGCATCAGCACGGCAGACACGACCATGTCGGAAAAGAATCTGATGGCGATCACCCGCCATAGACAACCCAGCAGCTGCACTCGCTGCTACTACTTCTTCTGGCCACTGACGAGCTTGCTGTTGAGGGTGGTCTCGGCGCACTTGACAAGCATGGCCCTCTTCTCCTCCGGAGCCTTGGCCGTCAGATCCACGGCCAGCTCCTCCAACTTATCTGACAAGAAAACCATCCACCCTCCCCCCACACCGGAGCCAGTCTACTCAAGGCGAGCTCGAGGGCCTTGCGGTAGCCCTTGAGGAGGGCACGAGGAGGCAGGCCCTCCTCCAGGAACATCTTGGCCTCCTTCAGGAGCTCAGCCGCCAACAGCACAACCGATGTAGTGCCATCGCCGACCTGACAGCACTTGCGATTTCCAACACCGCCATACGGTCCTTCCCCACCTCAGCGTCCTGAGCCTTCGAGATGTCGGACATGAGCTTGGCAGCCGGGTGGCTGATATTGAGGAGACTCATGACGGTGGCGCCATCATTGGTGATGGTCGGCTGTCGGTTCTCCGAGTGAATTAGCTTGTCCATGCCCCTGGGACCTGCAGGAGACCATCAACCGTGAAGCCAGCCCAGAACAAGCAGCAGCAGCAGTACCCAAGGTCGTTCGGACGATGTCCGCGATAACCTCGCACGCATTGATGTTAGAAATAATCTGAGGGATGCCTGAGACACAGAAGAAGACACTGAGTGAGGTGGTCGGCGGGAGAGGCCGTGGTACCCTGGGAGGAGTCGGTGCCCTGTTTGAGGAGGATGATGTTGGGGCGAAGAGAAGTCATGATCGATTACAAGCCGAGAGGTTGACGATGAGCCAAGAAACTGTCAAAAGATTCCGCACATTGCCACACGCAACACAACGTTACCAATCACAACAACAACCGAGGTCAACTATTCATGATATGCTTCAACAGTGTAGTCGCTAAGGTAGTGCCCTCCGCTGCTGCTGCCGGCCTTCACCGTAACAGGCACCCACGCCGCAGCCCCCCTACTCACCCAGGCCGCGTACCTAGCCCTTACGTCGCTGACTACCTCCCGATGGTCACAGAAAGCACAGCCATCCTCCCTGCCAGGACGTCCCCGACGTGCCGCCGGGGGTCTGACAGGTTCGCTGAGCGTCGCAGGTGGAGGAGGTCCAGCTGGTAACTTCACCGAGTTGCGCAGTAGAGAGGTCCTCGTATGGCAAACGTCAGGAGGTACCCCTCTCCTACAGGGCTTGCCACGGATACTCAGGACGGCCTTCTGAGTATCTTTTCGGGCACGTAGGTCGCGCTTAACCTCAACCCACAGCTTGAACATACGTCGCTTCAAAAGATACCTTTCTCTTACTTGCTGTAGAGCCCTCCGTCGAGCCTCCGAGTACCCCTTCCCGGGCTGCCAAGGCGGCAGCACCTCCAGCTTCGGCCGAGACCCTCCCACCACCCGATGGGGTCGCCTCCGAGGTCCCACCGTAACACGTTTCAACCTCGGTGACATCGATGCTGACCGCGAAGGTCGTTGACCCGGTCTCTCAACGGCGACCTCGGTATCGGACCACGAGCCACATGGTGGCCGTTTAGGTCCTTTCCGCCTCGGCAGTGGCCGTCGAAGTGCCGGGCAATTCTCACCAAATGAAACAGTCTTACCCGATGGCGCTTTCCTGCATGGGAGCAAGGCCTTGGTCGGACCTCTGGGCTTGATATCACCCCTGATGGCTCTGAGGTCACTACCTGTGCAAGGTTTCTTCCGAGCAGGCCCGAGCCGGAGAGGCCGTGCGCCGCGACTCAGGGGAGCCGTCGTCATCACAGTACTGCTTTTAGCCCTCCTGACTGGCTTCGCAGACCCCTCAGCAGGAACCTCACGACGCCTTGGGAGAACCTTCGGAGTCTGTACAAGCGTGCTGATACCAACTTTTTCGCAACTCCCGCCTTGGTCACCCTCGGTCGACCGTGGCGTTACCAGTGGCGTGAGGGAGACAGACGTCTCATGAGCAACCGAATGGAGTCCCTCTTCCCTCGCAGGCCCCCTCTCCTCCCGCTTCACGCGATGTACCTGCATTCTGTCATATGCAAGCTTCAACCTAAGATGCGTACCTCCTGATGCAGCCTGTCCGCAGACACCAAAGTCCGTTCATCTCTCGACACAGAGCTGGACGAGCTCGAGTCCGGTATCACCCTCAACGGCCCCTGTATCAACTCCCAATTGCACGGAACCTGAAGAAGGAAAACCCCCAAAATCGCATCGTCTGCCGTGGCCAATCTCACCTCTAAGCCACGCTGCAGCGCTACGGAGTCTCCAACGTCGAACCGGCGAATATGACCGGGACTCGGGCGGTCAGTATCGAAGTGACCAGTAGGCTGTCTTGTAGTGTGACCGAGCAGCTTCATCGGGTCCTCGCTGGTGGAGGACGGACCATCACGGAAGGCACCACCATGACGGAGACCGGCCGGAGAAATGGTTGCACAAAGCTGCTGTCCCCTTCTCCTGCACGGGTCCGATGCCACTCGTCTGTGGGTCAAGGGCTTTGGACACGGTAAGTCGGCAAGGAGCTCCTCCAAGGTACAGGCGGGTACATCTGTACAAGAGTGGCAGGGGTACTCACCTACCAACAACAGCAAAAGCCTCAGCGGAGCGAAGCGTTTCACGAATTGCATAATCGTACCAGCCAGCGGCTGCCTCTCCCCCAGCTGTTCCTTGAGCAGCATCCTGACACACTCTTGCCTAGCTCTGATGATATCCTTAGTAGCCGCAACAGATGGCATCAGGACCGCAGCATAGTGGAAAAAAGACACGACCTGGGGACCCTCAGAAGCCGACCCCCTCCGCCCAACTCGAGCCTTTAAGGAATAAGAAAATATCGATACACGGTTTGGTGGTCGCAAGCTGCTGCATCAATGATACTCATCCGTAAAATTACACTTCCAGGAAAACACTCACGACGCCCTAACCCTCTCAGCTAGCCTCGGTAAAAGACAGTGATGGTGCTAACAGCCAACACAGTGGTATCTAAGGTTGATGCTAGTACTTGAGAAAAAAAGCGGAGCGAAGATTTCACCTGGCATAGCGCAATAGCAATGACGACATACTTGATGAGGATGCTAGTGTGACTGCCCGACACCTCCAGGTGGGCCTGCATGGCCGTCTTGTATCTACAACCAGTCCTCATCAGCCAAAGACACTGGGAGGACGCTTACGTTGTAAAGTACTGTAGCGAGACGAGGCAGGCGTAGGCTGCAGCAAGGGAGAGGTAACCCAACAGGCCCCACCAAAAATACGCCTGAAGGGAGGAGATTGACCGTTGACCGACACGATGTGGCGCTACCGTAGGGACCTTGCTAGACAACAGTATCCGTGCTATGCAGTACACTGACAGGTGGAAGTACTTATACCCGATAACGCAGACCAAATCCAACAGTCGCAGACTGACAGGAGGGACACTGCCGCGGCGCTCACTGGTCACCAGCACTCACCTCGTCATGTTGACAAAGTAACCAGCAGCCCTTGCCAGGACAAGCTCAATGGTAGACAGTACCTAACAGTGAGGCCTCTCAGGCTTAACACCCTCCTCCTCGGGAGACCCACCGCGGCAAAGGTTGCTGTATCGTAGAGGATATCTGGATGGAAGGACCCGTCGTCCGCCGCTCCCTGATGCAACAGCGTGGAGAGGGCAGACCAGAGGCGAAAGAATCTTACCTTGATCACCGCAAAGGCCAGAACATAAGTGATGAAGCTCATCAACGGAATGTACATATCCGGACGGCGATCGGGCACCTGACCACAGAATTTGCCCACAGTCCCCCTACCACTCCTCGCCCTACAAATCGCAGGGCAACTCCCTCGTTCGGATCTCCTGATCGCTGCGTCGGTGCTTGTAACTGAAAACGTGGGACATGAGGCCCCGCCCTTGGGGGCCAACCTACGTTATCCATCTCGTTGGCGCCATCGCCGCTGTAGTGTCTCTGGTTCCGTCCCGGCTGAAACAACCGCCTGACAGGAATCTTGGACGCCCGCGAAGGTCGACACTTCTTACTTGACGAAGGGCATCATCAAAAATAAGCACTTCCATTTCACGTAGCTGTGGGTGATGTTAAAATAGGGCCGCAAACCTGCAACACTATCATAACCGCCACTCACCAGATCGCCTTAGTACTGTCGAAGCCCCAAGGGACGAACTTGGTCCATCCCGATTCCTCCGCCTGCTGGTACAGGTTTTGGCCTACCTGAATGGTGCTGACTACAGACGAGGACTCCCTCGACCACCACCTTACCTGGCTCATAACAGCCCCCTACCATCTCATCGTTGTTGCTGTCTGAAAGACCATCATGACAGCTTCGTACAACCACCAGCAGCAGCGTTACTTCCCTGTCCTCCCTGGGCACCTCCGAACGCTGTCTTGGCCGCCGCGTTGAAGGCAGCCCCAACTAGTTGGTCTGCAAAGCCTCCCCCAGACGAAGCCGACTGGGCACCTGCGCAGCACAAGGTTTAACCCCTTCCCGAACCAAAAGGCCCCCTCCCTACCCTGATGCTCCTCATTGATGCTGCTGCGGCTTCTGCTGCTGGTGGTACCCGTCAGGCCCTGGGCGACCAGCAGCGTCCTTCGAGAAAAGGCTGCGGCGACACACTACCGAATGGCGAGTGGACAGACTGTTGATGATGCTGAGGATCGTGGCCCATGTTTGTCCGCGTCATACCCTGAGGTACCGTCTGACAGAAGATGGACCGAGGCATGATAATAGAGAAAGCTCACCCCAGCTGCTGTCGAGCTGCCCCATGGGCTCTCAGCGCCGCTACTGCCAGAGCCACTAGGCCCGCTAGGGTGACCTGCATCACGACGAGCACACGGGGCCTCTTAAGGCAGACCACGAGAAGGCCGAGCGAGCGACCCTCTCAGTCTGTGAGGTTGGAGAACGATGTTTGCAGTCATGACGATAAAAAAGCGAGTTCAACAGCAAAAACGTTCCGCAACGCTATGCGTAAATTATTCCGATCAAGGCGGTCCGAGTTCCCATAGGAAGCATCCCACCATTACCTGCGTGTTGCGTCTCCATCCCGGGAGCGTGCACTCTGTTCCACGGCGCAGTCACTCCACCTCCTCCTCCTCCAGGCGCCGGAGCTGAGGTAGGGGCCGATGCAGCTGTCTGCATGGGCGAGGCTTGCTGATACCTACCAAGGAAGGGGGTAACGACCCAGGTTCGATCCCTGCACCTAGTACCATCCTGGCTGAGCCTCCTCCCTGCTGTTGCTGCTGTTGTTGGGCGGCGAACGGATTCTGCCGTACCCGAGTATTCGGTGCCGCCACTCCTCGCTGTTGGTGTTGCGCTGACATCCGGTAAAAGCAAAGCCAACTGAAGCAGCAACCATGAGACCCAGGTTCGAACCCCAGCCCCGACACCACAAGCGGCGTATCAGACTGAAAGAATGATCAGAAACTAGCACTAGCAATATTAAATAATACGCTCCGGCAAGTATCCATGGTAAAAATATCAACAGGTTTTGGGTCTTTCGATGGGCCTCAAAGCTGCCTCGGACGATAGTTGAGAATGCCAAACACAGTACCAAGGGAAAGGCCAATGGACAGAGCAACAGCCCCGATCTCCACGCCACGGAAGAATCCGATATACGGCCGCATATCCGAGAGTATCTGACAACGCGAGCACTACCGACAATCTGCGATAGCGGTAGGATTCTCATCCGCCATCCCAAAGACCCCAGGATCAATCCAGCCACCTACCTTTTCACTGTGCTTGTGATCGGCCTGCAGCTGCAGGCCTAGCTGCTGCTTCAAGAGCTCTTCCTTGTGCTCCTCCGACGCCTCCGTGTCCCGAGAGAGAATGATATTCTTCATCCGGAAATATGAGTCGAAGCGGAACTTCGCGTACCTGATCAAAAATAAATCCCCTACCACCTCACGACCAACCATCCGCCCTTACACTAGGAAATCAAAGTCATCATAGGTCGGAGCTTGCGGCGCACGGATGACGCTCCAAAGGCCCCACAGCAGATGCGAGGCCAGGGCGAACTTCGACACGTTCCTCATCAACGGCAAGATGTAGAGATCGTTGTCTGGGAAAATAGGGGTCTCCAAATACCTGACAATGACCATCACCAAAATCGGTATCGTCCCACATACACGCGCGACCAACAACGCGGCCATCGAACTAAGGCACGCATCGTAAGAATACACGGAGGGATGCGCACAGCACAGGACCGTGCGTCCACTTACAACACCGAGGAGACACTCAGGACCCTGGACACTTACTCAGACAGATACACGCTGAGGAACATCCTCTGCGTCCGCCGGTCGGGATAGGCCGCCAGATCAGTAGCAAAGAAGGGGTAGTGCCTGCGGGACGACCAGAGTACGCAGACGAAGCTCGTCCAGAGCTAGCCGCTTACGTCTCGGTGTAATCCATGGTAAACTCACAGAAAAGATTCGCGATATCATAAGCCTGGTAGTTGTAGTGAGCGTACTCGAAATCTATCAAGCGAAGACCGTACTGAGTCTGCAAGATGTTGTTCTCTTGCACCTGCATCAGCCACCCGTAGCCAACCACAACAACAGCAGCGAGGGGTGCTACATCATTATGGGAGAAGACGACGTCCATGCCTTGCCCTTTTACTATGTCATTCTGGTTCTGTGTAAGGTAAGCTATGAGCCACCTAAGATACACCAGGATACGCTATGCTACTCCGCCGGCGCACAGCCACGATTACTCGGCCTCCTTCACCATCCTATCAACGTGAAGTCTGCTCAGCTTCCTGCGTTGCTCGGGCTCGACAAAAGATACCTTCGACGCCTCAGACGCCCAACTCCTGAATAAAAATTACAGCGGAGCGAGGCACTCCAATCACCTCACCTCAATCGCTTGATGGTAGCTGGTTCCGTGCTGAAGGACCTCGGAAAGTCCTGACGCTGATCCAGCTTATGAAAACGGCCAAGTTGAGACGCAATCTGAGATGATGATGACCCACAAGCTGCAGGAGAGCCTTCGCCCCACCTGGCACAGTATACTGGGGTTGTTGAGCAGCTTGGTCGGTACTGCAATCGAGGCATGCCACTCCTCAATCCGCCAGCCGTCACCCTGACCACCACAAGCTCCACCAACGAAGTCAGCGCCTCTCTCATTACATAAGCTATCAGCTGGGGGTGCTATTCGGTACCGCGACAAAGTCTTGAAGACCTTGAGCTCATACACTGGGTCGTAGAAGGACTTGGCGTCCTTGCCGTAAATTCTGACGAAAAAAAACTTCGCTCCGCCTGATCCTACTACGGTGGTACTGACCGGAAGAGAACACTTGTGAAGGGGACGGGGACGTCATGATTGGTCGGGCTGTCGGAGACCATCGAATCCGTTCGAGGCTTCGGCAAAGATACTCTAAAGAGCTGGTTGGAAAGGCCTTCGCACAGCTGGTTGATTTCGACCTAAAAATGCGGAAAAATTCTAGCGGAGCGATGCAGGTAATATGGTAGTACATCTTCCGGATTGACTCTGCCTTGCCACCCAGGGACCTTTTGAACGCACAACTCAGCTATCTTCGCAGGCTTGGACAACGAACTGAAGTCGGTCACCTACTCGGAATCAATTCACCTCCATCAATAAACGCTGATGCCTTGCTCACATTATCCGGCATATCATTGAGACCCGATATCTTCCGCACTGAGAACTTGCTCTGCTTGGGATCTGACATAGAAAACAGTCCTGGTAGAATGACATGTACCGAGCTCCTTTTCCTGATTCAACCAGCAACGATTTCGAGCCTCATAACCAAGCACATACTACTGCCCCGTAACGCTGCAGCATGCCTTAGGCAGGACCGTTACGGAAATCTCGAGATGAAGGCAGAAGGCAACCACAAGAGAGTCCTGGATGGGGCAGTTTCAAGAAATGCAGTACCGGCTGCACAGCTGCACAGTGCTACCATGACTAGTCCTGCTAGGACCCCGCCTACCTATCACACCAACTGTGTTGAGATCCATGTCAAGCGTTCGAGAGAACTCGTCGCTGGAGGAGGACGAGGAGGACTGACAACAAAAACTCGAGAAAGGCCTCGTCAACAGTACCACTACCGTCTCTTGACTCGGAGACTGAGCTTCATCATGATGATCTCTCATCTCATCGAAGCCCGGATTATGCTGCCTGACACCCACAACCAGTCCACGGGCACCACACTCAAAGTCCAGCCCTACATCGCTCCGTCCAGCTCGTACACAGACGCCGTGACGGCCTTGGCCACCGAGTGGGAGGAGAGCGAAGACACTGATGATGATGCTGCTGGTGAATCGGCCATTACTGGATAATAGAAGGGGAACTTGTAGCCCAATAGAAGAGGCCCTCGCCCAACTCAACCGCCCAGGACAGCGTCGATGGTGATGGTGATGATGATCGGACTTCCAATAATTTTACGTGCCAGACGCGATTCTACTACCACTACTACTACTCAAGTGAGAAAAGCAACAGCAGCAGAAGTGTCGGCGAGATGGTATCGCTAGGCGGTGAGCCTTCAGACCTGCGTCGTGATGGTCATCATCCATTTTACAGTATACCAAGGGCTGCGTCCATCTCGACAAGAACGGGCCTACAGAAACAGCGCAACGTACGACGATTCGTCCGCTGCCACTGTCGGCCTACTTCGCCAAATTCTGCCAAGTTTCTTCGTCAACGCTGCTCATGTGCACAACCTGGCCATCATACTTGCGTCCCTTCATGCCAGTCATGCACGCCTCGGCACCTGCATACCACACCATCACAAAAAAGATACGCGCGCCTCACTCACCTCCGAGATCAGAGTACTCAAGACAGACATCACCCGCGGCCAGGACCAACCCTTGGGTCGAAGGATCCTGCGAACAAGTCAGATTGCCTCCACGCTACACAAGCTAGCAGTACATGAACATCAGCCGAGGCGACGTAGACCGCATCCAGTTTGCCAAAGTCTCCACAACCGCCCTTCATGTCCTCGATCACATCAGTATATTCATCCTTGGTAGTATTCGGCCCTACTCGCACAACCTGATGGAAAAAGCGGCAAATCGGAGAAAGGAGTAAGGATGATACTTACCTGAGCGAAACGGACGATGCGACTGGTGGCTTGACCACCGAGATTGCCAACCGCACCTGAGGAGGAGCAGGAGATAATTACCCAGCAGACGATGCGCATCCAAGAGCGAACAACAATATCCTCCTCACGCTTCTAGCTGTTTTATTATGCCAGAAAGTGTCTAATGACTGGTGAAGGAGATGGAGAGAATCGCCCAGCGGCCGAGGCGTTGGTAGAGGACGGGTAACAGGAGCCTCCAAACCCCGGTTCAATACCGCAACTACGGATGGTCGAATAGAAGAAGGGAATTATGATGGAGATGAATCGATGAGGATTTTCTCGATGAGTTTACAAGATGATCAACAACCCCTAGCTGATTTTGACTAAGACAATGCATTCCAAGCTCTGTATTTTTCGTAATCTTCGGCACTATCTTCCGACGTATCTTAGGTTGACCTTAAACATTCACAGAAAATGTCGAGGCCTCATCAATTGGCGCCTATCGCAAGACTGCACGGCTATCTTTCGACCAGCAGCCGCTTTAATTCCACTTCACGAGTATGTGCGCGAGTAATCCGAACAGACCCTCTCCCCTACTGTTGGCTGCCGCTGCCGCTGCTGCCGCCACAACCGAATCGTTCAACATCGGTACGGTGGAGTCCTGATAGTCCGATGGCCGGCGAATAGTAATAGGGGCGCCCATAACGACAAGACCTGATACGAAAATGACCGCTGCGCCACGAAATTAAACCGGAGACCCACCATCAAGCGCCAGAGCATTCTCGGTGTCTTCCAGTGTAGCAAACTCCACAAAGCCGTAGTTGCCTGAAGGCGAAGCGAAAATCTTCGAGGGGCCCACAGCCCCGAATGAGGGCCTGCGCATGCGTACCACCCTTCTCTCTGGCGAACCACACATGCAGGACGGGACTGTGGCCATCAGCGGCGATGCAGCCACGCTCACGGAGGGCAGCGAAGAGCTGCTGACCCAGGAACTCCTCTGTGAGACCTGAAAGAAATGATGCTGCTACCCCGAGAGTCTCAAGCGAGGCTATTGCACATGGCAATCGTTGATTCACTATTCTCATATAAGAGATCCCGCCGCTACGCTGAAGTAACCCGGCGAGAGACTTCCTCGCCACCGTGAAGCTCGACGGGGGTCTCCAGCGGGGCTATCGTAAGTACCAAGATCCTCAAGTCGGAAAACCCTAGCTTGCTATTATAAAGAAGCGCCACAAGGGTCCCCTCCCTACCCAGTTGGATGGGCAGATTGGCAACGTAGAGACGACGGTTCTTGCGAGTGGCGTTGTGCTGAGCCGAATCTTGGGTGCCGATCTTAGGAATCCACTGGAAGCCATCCCAGAACATGTTTGAGCTGTTACCAGCCTGATGGGCCGACTTGTTAAGGAAACTGTCAAGGCATGAGCGTGAATGACCAGCTTCAACCTAAGATACGCCCTCACTCTCGTTGGGCTCTGCGACGCGCCTTCTCCCGCTCGGTGGAGCTGTCACGGTCATCGCTACGCCTGAAAGAAAAATCATGTAATTTCGGATTCGCAAGGAAAATTGAACATCATCGCGCCTGAAAACTCAATCACGACAAACTTCGAAAATTCCTGAAATGAACTGCTGATGAACCTGATGGGTCGTCAGCCGGAGCGCCACGAAATTGCCGTTGGCTTTTGTGAGAGCCTGAGCGAAGGAAGGGACAAGAGGCTTACTGGTGGTGTCTATGGGACCTATGGCTTCGATGATGGTCGCGTTCACGGTCACGACTCCCTGAAAAATACAACAGAGAAAATGAGAACTGCTAGGGGACTTGGAGAACCTGCGAAAATTTCGGGGAAGCGTCCGCTGAAAAAATAGTAAAATTGGGTAACCTGCTGGCCCTTACCACAAAGAGTAGTAGTCGGATGGTCAGTCGTCGTCCGTCAAATCCCAATCACGGAACCCGAACTAACATCACGAGTATGTCTCATAAATTTTCGTGTCGAACCGACTAGAGTGTTGTCCAACGACGTGCGTCCTGACCTATTTGGTATCTTGCAATGGTCGACCTAGGATACTCCCGCCTGCCAATTACTATCGTGATGCCTGTCCCTTCGTGATCTGCTCCTGCTGTACGGCGATCGGCTGCGGCTTCTACCGTCGCGACCCATATTTGACAAGTTCGAGAGGAAAAAGAATAGCTGCCAATTCCGATCAAGTCATTTCATATCTAACCAGAGTCAACCTCAGGATACTCCGACCCGCTAACGGCCGCCGGAGGACTCAGCGATAGCTCTTCCGTCGGTATCGACTCTCACCTGGAAGGATTCCCACACGTACAACCAACCAGGCGCGCCCAAGGTGCGAAGTGTCGACCATTATCGCAGAATGAATAATCGATCACAATGGCGCGCGCGATTGACGTTAAGCGCAAGATCCACGGTTTCTGAGCACGCGGTCGCTCCGACTTTCCACCCTTCTTCTTTGCTGCCGCCGTCCCCAGCAGGTCGTTGGGCTGCTTGCTCGTGTGCCTTTCGCTTCCCCTCTGCTCTGTTGAAGGCCCGGAGAGAGTGGCGGTTTAGTTGTCCGTCGTGAGCCGTTGTTGTTAGTTACCACTCGGCTGACCGTTTTTATGGCCGCCTCCAATCCTACTGCTTTCCCCAACTACTTCGGGCCTCCTCCGGTCTTCAACCCGACGTTCGCAATGGACGCAGCAGCCTTCTCTCAGCCCCCGCCACCTGCCAGCAAGGCTGACTTGGACCAGTCACGAAGGTCCATCGTCCAGCAGCAACAGCTAGGCTTCCCGGCACAATTTCAGCAACAGCAGGCGGATCCGGTGTTCACTTCCACTCGGCTGACGAAGGACCCTGAGGTCACCGAAATCCATCAAGTTCAGCGGTTCCAGGCGCCCCCCGGTGCAGCACGTCCAGGAGATCCTCACGGACGAGGTCATCGAGATCCCTGTTGATGTGCCCGAGATCCAGTACGCTGAGGAGGTCGAGGAGGTCCCTATGGTGCAGTACGTCGAGAAGATCGTCGAAGTGCCGGAGATACAGTACATCGAGAGGCCTGTCGAGAAGATCGTCTACGTGGACGTACCCAAGGTCGTCCATCAGGAGAGGATCGTCAACAAGCCCGTTGTGCAGTACGTCGAGGTAAGCTGGGTGGTGATGATTTCCATTACTCGTCCGAACCAGAGCTGAACTGTTTCCAACTATCAGGTCCCGAAGTATGTGAAAGTCCCTCGCATTCGAGAGGAGGAGGTTCGAGTACAGCAGGAGCGCATCATTGAGGATATCGTTGAAGTTCCTGTGGACCAAATCGAGGAGGAAATTATCGAAGTTCCCAAGGTCCAGGTGAGATCCTTGAAGTGCGAGGGGGATGTAGCATTCGATGATGTATTACTGTAGGTTCAAGAGAGGATCGTAGAGAAGCCGGTGAAGCAGGTGGTGACGATCCACGTCAATCGGCATGTACCGGAGATAGAGGAAGAAGTTGTGGAGGTGAGGGTGGTGGCTGTCTTTTTGAGTGTTTCTTATTGACTTGTGTGCAGGTCAAGGTCCCTCAAGTTATCGAAGAAGTGGTAGAGGTGCCGAAGATTCAGTACGTCGAGCGCGTCATTCACAAGGAGGTCGCAACTATAATTGAGGTGCCCGTGTATCGGGAAGTGCCGGTCATTACCGAGGAGACGATCGAGATCCCTGTAGAGGAGATCCACGAGGAGATCGTTTACGTGCCCAAGGTTCAGAAGGTGGAGCGCATCGTTGAGCGCCCTGTGGAGCAGATCGTCGAGGTTCCGCGCGTTGTGCAAGTGCCTGAGATAATCGAGGAGATCATCGAGATCGAGAGGCGCGTGCCGAAGGTCAACATCGAGGAGATCGTCCGCGAGGTTCCTCGTCGGGAGGTTCAAGAGAGGATCATCGAGATTCCGAAGATTACTCGGACCATCGTCGACCAGGAGATCGAACAGCAGGTGCAGGATGTTATTATCGAGAAGAAGCGGGTGGTTGAGAAGATCGTCGAGAGGAAGCGTCCTATTGTACAGAAGATTCACAAGAAGGTCCCCAAGATCGAGGTCCAGGAGATCGTCCGTGAAATTCCGAAGATCGTGTACGAGGAGAAGATAGTTGAGATCACTAAGGAGGTCCAGCGGGAGGTCCCCGTCGTTGAGTACATCGACAAGGTTGTGGAGGTGCCGCAAATCGAGTATGTCGAGAAGATCATTGAGGTCGAGGAGGAGCAGGTTGTCTATAGGGAAGTGCCGGAGATTGTTGACAGGCATGTACAGAAGATAGTCCAAGTGCCCAACATTCGCAAGGTGCAGAAGTACATTGAGGTGCCGCAGATCGAGTATGTCGACAAGGTTGTGGAGATCCCTCAAGTGGAGTACGTCGAGGAGTACGTGGACGTCCCCTTCAAGCAGAAGGTCCAGAAGGTCGTCCATGTTGCCGATGTTCAGAGGGTTCAGAAGATCGTCGAAGTACCCCAGGTTGCTTACGTCGATAAGGAGGTTGAGGTACCGGTCACGCAGCAAGTGCAGAAGGTCGTCGATGTGCCGGTTAATAAGACTGTTCAGAAGGAGGTCCGTGTACCCCAAGTGCGGACGGTTCAGAAGTACGTCGAGGTCCCTGAGATCGAGTACGTCGACATTCCCCAAGACGTGGTTGTGACTAAGTATGTCGATGTTATCCAGGAGCAGAAGGTCCCTCAGGTGGTCCAAAAGTACCAGGACAAGATCATCGAGGAGGAAGTCTCGCAGACGGTCGAGAAGGTCGTGGAGATCCCTCAGATCGAGACGGTCGAGCGGTATGTCGAGATCCCTCAAGTGGAGACGGTCACTGGTGAGCAACGTACGGTGACTACCCAATTGGAGACTATCCGCATCGAGGGTGGCATTGAACGACTTCATGAGCGTGTTGATGGTACCGCCTACGACCCCGTGCCCGCCCACATCTACACCTCGGTCTCGACTCATGATCTCCCTCCGGGCAGTCTAAGCCGGTATCAGCTCCAACAGTTGACCCAACAGCAGCAGCAGAGCAGTCAGCGGGCGTCTGTCCCCTCTGCGACAGGAGCAGCAGCTGAGCAGAGTTTCCCCAACCAGAAGAACTTCGCCGACATGTTCAACAGCTTCGGCCCGATGCTCTAGGTTGATGCTTGTTTTTGATAAAGTAAATGAAGCGCCTCGTGAATTCAAATTCATATGAATTTTCGGCCTTCTTCCTTCGTCGTCGTCCGTTGGATGATTTGATGATATTTTTATTTTTATTTAGCATCATTGGATGGGCTGCTGACGATGGGCTCCGAGGGTTGCATGGAAAGTGGTGGGCATTTGAAGAACCCGTGTTGTTACCTAGGCACTCTGCTTCGCGTTGTAGTCGATATCAATATCGGTCGGGCGCTCCTTCGGTCTATGTTGTTTAGACTTTCTTCTTCCCTTCAGGCTGGTGTCATCAACAGCTACCTTTTCTAAGGTCATCCAACCACCACATGTTCCAGCCCTTCCAGGCCTTCCGTCCGCAGCCTTACCAGACGCCTGGTAGTCAAAGCAGGCAGGCACCTCAACAGCAGCAATCTCAATTCTACCAGCCCGGCCAATTTCAACAAGCAAACCTATTCACCCCCACCGGCCAGCCTGTGCAGCCCGCCGGTTACGCGATGCAGCAGCAGCAGCAACATCCCTTCACCAACAACCTCACCCACACTCCTACGGTCTCGGTCGAGTCCGCTCCCCCTGAGATCACTGAGGTTCGGGAGGAACAGGTCCGACAACTGCCCACTAAGCAGAACGTCCGCGAGGAGTGGCAAGAGGAGATCGTCGAAGTCTATGTTGACGTTCCGGAGGTCCAGTATGTCGAGGAATTGGTTGAAGTGCCCCAAATTCAGTATGTTGAGAAGGTGGTCGAAGTCCCTCAAGTGCAAGTGGTCCAAAGGACGGTCGACAAGGTTGTGCATGTGGACGTCCCTCGTAAGGTCGTCCAGAACGCATCACCCACAGGCCCGTGAAGCAGGTTGTTGAGGTGAGCTAGGAGAGGTCAGCATTCGTACCTCCATTCTTCATTTTCTCAGGTGCCCAAGTATGTGAAGGTTCCTCACGTTGTGGAGCAAATCGTCGAAGTTCCTCAGGAGGTGGTACGAGAGGAAGTGATCGAGGTCAAGCGTCCCATCACTCGCGAGAAGGTCATCCCGAAGACGGTTGAGAAGGTCCAGAAGGTTCCGAGGTGACCAAACTCGACCTTCGGGGCGCACCTTCGTACCGCTCCTTCCCCAGATACCTGCATGTCCCACAGATCGTGGAACAAGTTATCGAGGTGCCCAAGGAGGAGATCATCGAGCAGATCAACCACATCCCCAAGATCCAGGTAGGTGCCGTTGATTATCGCTCCTTTGATTGGCACTTGTGTAGGTGCAAGAGAGGGTCATCCCGAAGTATGTGGAGCACATTGAGAAGGTGCCGATCTATCGTCATATCCCTAAGATCGAGGAGCAAATCGTGGAGGTTCCTGTGGAACAGATCGAGGAAGAGATCATCGAGGTCCCTCGAATAACAACTATGGAGCGCATCATCCCGAAGTCCGTCCAGCAGATTGTCGAGGTTCCCAAGTACCGGCATATACCGCAAATCACTGAGGAGGTCATCGAGCATCCGATCGAGCAGATTGTGGAGCAGGTCATCCACGTGCCGAAGACTGAAGTGGTGGAGAGGGTCATCCCGAAGTCGGTCGAACAGGTTGTCGAGGTGCCCAGGGTCGTCTACGTCCCCCAGATTGTGGAGGAAATCGTTGAGGTTGAACGGCGCGTCCCGAAGATCGAAGTCGAGGAGGTCGTCCGCGAGGTGCCTGTGATCCACACGCAGGAGCGCGTGATTGAGATGCCGAAGGTTACCCGCAAGATCATCGATGACGTCGAGCAGCAGGACGTCCAAGACGTGGTGGTGCAGAAGAAGCGGGTTGTCGAGAAGGTCATCGAACGGAAGGTCCCTGTGATAGAGAAGGTTCAGAAGCACGTCCCCAAGTACGAGATTCAGGAAGTGGTCCGCGAGGTGCCTCGCGTAGAGTATCAGGAGAACATCATCGAGAACGTCATCGAGGTGCCGGTCGACAAGCCGTATGTTGAGTACGTTGACAAGGTCATTGATGTGCCTGAAGTGGAGTACCACGAGAACGTCGTGGAGGTGCCGGAGGAGCAGGTCGTGTACAAGCATGTCCCTAAGGTCTACGAGACGGTCGTTCAACGTACTGTGGAGGTGCCGGAGATCCACGAGATCGAGAGGGAGGTCGAGGTCCCTCAGGTTAGGTATGAGGAAGAGATCATCGAGGTACCTGTACCACAGACTGTCCAGAAGGTTGTCGAGATACCGGTTACTAAGACTGTCCAAGTGGATGTCGAGGTGCCCGAGATCCAAGTGGTGGAACGTGAGGTCGAGGTGCCGGTCGTGAAGCGTGTGGAGGAGATCATCGACGTTGAGGTCCCTCAGACCGTGCAGAAGTACGTGAACGTCCCTGTTCATAGGAAGGTTCAGAAGTACGTGGATGTGCCTCAAGTGCAGTATGTGGACCGAGAAGTTGAAGTCCCGGTGGTGCAGCAGGTTGAGAAGATTATCGACGTCCCGGTGCCACAGGTTATCCAGAAGCACGTCCAAGTGCCGGTGACCAAGACTGTTCAGAAGATTGTGGAAGTCCCTGAGGTGCAGTACGTTGACAAGGAGGTCGAGGTGGTGGTTCCTCGGTATGTTGAAAAGGTTAACGAGGTGCCTGTGCCTCAAGTGGTGCGGAAATACGTCGATAAGATCATCGAGGAGACCCAGGTCCAACGCGTTGAACGTGTTGTAGAGGTACCTCAAGTGCAGACTGTTGACCGCTATGTCGAAGTGAACCAGACTGAAGTGGTGGCTGGTGAAAGCAAGAAGCGCAACAACCAGCTCCAAACTATCTATTTAGATGGAGGCGTCGAGCGAGTGCAAGTACGGGAGAATCTCAACCCCAACCTCGGCGGCGGAGATCTCTCCCATTCAGCTCAGACAGTCCTCGCCCCGCCGGTGGCAGCAGCAGGAGGCGGTAAAGAGCCATTGACTCGGTCTCAGCAGCACTCTGCTGCTACTCCGGTGGCCGCTAATTTAGACTCTAGCACGGGCATGCAAGCCAATCTGGCATAATTCTTACTGGTATTGTTTATCATTTCATCATCTCATTCAGTAAGAATAAGGTTACACTATCATTATCTCTAATGCTGTTGTGTTTATGTAGTTTGGGAGTATCGTCGACACAACGATGTCACACAGTGAACTGCAGGTCGAAGAGAGCATCCGAGCGATCGTCTTGAGCCGAGTCGGCACTCGTAGTCTACGACGTAGATGCGTCCGCAGAGTGTTTTTTACAATATTCAATGCACAATGGTGGTGTAGCGTAATGATGGCACACCTAGTAGATACCCTTCAATCTTGCGTGTCAACATTGCGGTATCTTCCGTCCAAAGTGATATATCTTTCCTGTCGTCCCGGCCAAAGACTGTGCTGTACGCAGCAGCGCTCCTCCACTAATCAGGTCTTCGGAATCTGATTCTCCTGAGAGCCAACAAGAGCTCTGGAAATTGGAGCCGCGCCACTTCAAAGCAGTGGATACGATAACGATGATGAGTACCCACCAGAATTTTCCCCATTCGGACGTTATAGCAGCCGGCCCCTCGATGTTTAAGATAGTTTGACGGGAGCAGCATCATATTCGATGAGTAACCGAAAGTAACCTCACCGACCCCTCTCGGGCACCAAAACGACAAAACGATTTTTGTGTTTGGCATCTCGTTGTTATTGCCTAGAGTGTCGATCTCTCAGCCGTTATCCACCCTCACCGGTTCCACCGCGCGGTATTGCCTGCTCTGTTCCCAGCCTTAGCCAGTGCCCGCGACTTCGGATGTTCGGATGTGATGACTTCCGCCTACCCACCCGAACTTAGTGGCCCCTTGGGATGGGCTGCTGATCTCCGACCGACTCTCGGCACGACACGCCATTCACTCAGATCTTGCCCCCGCATGGGTTACAGGCGCTCGCTACACACCCGGCTTATTTACATATGGTGGTTACAGTCCTGCGTAGTACAATCAGAAGGCAATCGGGAATGGAGTGGTATGGCCTGCCCACTGGCCATTTGTGAAGCATGTCCCACCTACGGTGGGCCACCTTCTCGTGAATAACTTGAAGCGAGACGCCTCTTCAAAGGCGGTGGATGCACTTGCCCTGATGTTGAAGATGGGGGGTGAGAGGGGCCTAAGCCACAGCTCGTCGACGATGAAAGCTTCGGCGTCTGCTAGTCAGACCCTGGTTTGTCGCGAATCATTGGTGTACGAGGCGCTTGCAGCCACCGAATGGACCCAGAAGGGGCTGGGTCCACGTAACTGGGGTTGATGTAGTGCTCTGGTATGTGTACGCCGCTGCAACTAAACAAAAATGGTATTTCCAGTTGACGATTGATCGGTTGAGTCGGATGATATCTCTATCCGCAAGAAGTCCTCGTACGCTGTGTTTAAGGCGAAGAGACTACTTTGCTGCCGCCGTTGTCAATGGAAGTTGGCAAGTGACACATACTGACTAACCCAACGCATCCGATGCGAATGAGTGATTATCGCACATCAGAGTTTCTTGACATGCATACCAGCCCCATTGATGGACAGAGTCTCGGGCGGTGGCGAAGCTGACGCATGAGCAATGACAACTGCAACACTTCGTCCCTCACCGTCACGGGCCCCGACTGTCCTCGACCGTAGGCTGCTGCGACGCCGGGGCTTCAAAGACCTGCAGACCCCTGGAAGCCTCGCGACCTGTCATCGGCCATGACAATGGTGAGATTCACACGCCTGAGCTCACTGCAGGGCCAATAGACATTTCAACTTTATCGGTCTCTCTCTGCTCATCGAGGGAGGCGGATTTGCCGTAATACTCGAAGAGCTTAGCCAAGCCAGGCAACCCAACCTCTCCACAAACCGGACATGGAATACTCCATCCTATAGAAGAGTGCTCGGCTGGGCGGAATCGCACCAACCACTCACGTATGTCGGTCCTGGAAGCATTGAAGGAATGCCCGCAAGGCCACTTGCAAAGAGAGAGGCGCTCGTCATTTGATTCGATGAAGGTATCGATGATGTTCGCGACGAGAGCGCGGAAGGTGGACGGGGCGCCTGTCGATTGGACGGCAGTCGTCTGTCCGGAATCCTGAGCCCACGCACACCCATCAGGGTTCACAGGAAGAGGAGCGAATTTTCTCGGATTCTTGAGCACGACGAACGGGTGTCCGGTGTCTCGGGCATGGCATTGATAACAGTGTTGACAGAACTCCCCTTTCCGATAGCACAGTAGACACTGAAAGTATCTGAGTAACTGATCAGAGAAACAATCGAAGCCGGACGGTCACCACTTGCCGCGAATGGGAGCTGTCCTGCATTTCCAACAGCACGTTCGAGGGAGAAGGCTGCGAGCTTGGTAGCGCGCAACCGATCCATTTTCCCTGAAGGCGCCCTCGACGTGGTCAGCCGGCAAACAGACCCACTTTGGAGCTCCGTCCTAGTCCCAGGAGGCCACCCTACTCGACACAGCGGACAGGATACCTCCTGTGTTGCAGTATTGGTGTTGTGGTCGGCCCATGCCTTCATGCAGTCCACCTACCACTGAACCCAGTTGACGACGAAACGCACAGGAGACTACGTGGATGTTTCCACCGCAGGAGTAGCGGCAGTAAGTGAGAAAATCATCGTCCGGTCCTGAAGACTGGAAGAGTATCAACACCCGGGGAGGGCAGAGACCTACCAAGCAGGTCATGACAGATGGGGCAGAGGTCCGTTGTGGGCTCGATCTCTCTTCGCTTCACTGAGCCATCTCCCACAGAGGTGGGGGCGCTGATGGCCTTGCCTGAGTGATCGAGGATGCAACGAGCCTGTGACGGTCCTTACTGTTTGACGAACTGGCAGAAGGAGCACTTCGGACGGAGAGGATATCCTCGACTTCCCTGTCGCACAGTGCAAGCTGCCACAACAACGGGTCCTCGGCGCTGAGGCGTAGCACTTTATGCAGGACGAACCTGCAACCGTCGTGTTTTCAGGGAGCACTGCCTTGACGACTCACAGGACGTGTGGGCAGTACTCCTCGTTCGTTCGGTCACCCTTCCTCCCCTGGCCACTGCAGGAGCAGGCGTGTGTGTTACTTATCTTAACTCGGAACTTCGCTGACGGCCCCGTGGACTCGTCGAGATTTCGTACCACCTGAGGCAGATCGCCTACAAGTGGTGGTTCACTCCCCTGCTGCCCCACAAGGCACGCCGGGCCGATCGTCTGGACGACGCCAAATCGAACTGTCTGTGCTTGCTCTAGAGCTTCCTTGAATGCGGGCGACGGCAGTCTACGGTACGGCGCCGAACGAGACATTAGTGGCGGTGATCGACCTTGCCGGCTTGGAATTCGAGCCGTGACTCGCAACACAACAACATCGATGAGTTAAAGGCCCCTTCGAAGAGCAGCAGCCCCTCGTGAAAAAAATCTCAGCGTAGATCCTGTTCTTAAAGTCAAGTAGTAGTAATAGAAGTGTCGTTAACGGCTTCACAACAGGGCAGGGCCACTGCCGCGCCTATGTACACTGCAATGGTGCAGGAGCCCGAGTGGCGTAGTCCGATCGATATACCCTTCATGGCGTATACCACGACAAGCATCACAGGCGACAGTGGTTGCAGCAACGGACAACCGATACACTTTAGAAAGCGGAGGTCAGCAGGAGGGGCCGAGAGGGATAGGTCACTTCAGAGACGATCAGACGACAGACAAGAGTGGGGAAAAACTGCTCTGGATGAGCTTTGGCAGTGGCAGCCTGTTCGGGTGACACTCGAGGAGGCCACCTGCGCAGTGCATTGCCTTGTTGGACGATGATAGATCAGATCTCGACAGGTCCTTCAGTGGGGCTTGGAGTACTGCTGCCCATGATGAGGAATCTCTTGGCACACTGGGCGAATTCCTCAGGCGAGACGAACAGATGCCATTCTGAAAGAAGGAGCAGTTAAGGTATCATTCAGAGACAACACGGGAAAAAGATATTCGTGCCACAGTGGGTGGTTGGCCCAATGCTGTGCCGTCGAAGCGAACATCTCATTAAGGGAAATAATAGGTCACTCCAGGAGCTCCGCTCCGCCTACCTATAAGTTGCAAAAAAGTTGCCTCCATACAATCAAGCTCGGCCACCCTTACACCACCAACATGGGCGTAGTACTTGTTGTCATAGTACAGATCGTCGAAGTACTTCACTGCTATCACAAGTGCAGTGAGGAAAAATCTGAGGGAATGAACGCTGACTGTCTTCGCCGTGACTGGCGACTCACTTGTGGATGCTCCTCCTCGTGATTCGGAATTGACAGTCGCAACTCTCTGACAAACGGTCGAGGTAGATGAGAGCAATCAGATAACACTCGCGGGAGCACTGAAAAGAGCGTAAAAACAAGGGCGGAGCGAAGCAAGAGATGTACCCACCATGAAGTGCTTCTCGAAGCGTTTAAGATATGCATGGACCGAGATGCTTGGTGCTCGGAGAGAATAAAATCGGGTGACTCCCCGGAGCTGTGGCGGTAGATCTGCCGAGGAAAGTTGCTGACGAATTTTTTATTAATTCCAGATGACAGCATCAGCGTGTTGTGGAAGCCGCATTGAGTATTCTAGGAGTCCTCCCAGCTACCGGGAAAGGAGACCATTTCGTTGGGAGATATCCTATCGAGCAGTGACTTGGTCATAGTACCAACAAAATCGACCTGAAAACCACACACCTTTGGAGCGGCGGCGTCACCACCTTAGAGCCCACCTGAAACGCCGAGCTGCCAAAGACAAACTCCTGCAAGAACTTCTCTTCGCCGTCGAGAGGTGTGGATACACTTGCATCACAACACAAGTGTTCGTCATGCTGCTCATCACTCGTGACCATAGCAACCAAGCTTGCCTGGCTCTCGCTCTGCGGGACGCCGCTGGTTAGAGTACTGTCGCTGACGTCCGCTGTGGTACTGAGGGCTGCCAAAGCACTTTCCGTATCCGTAGACGTAGTGGGAGTGTCCTTATTAGCCCTGTCTATGTCTTTTGGCGGGGAGCTCCAGGATGGCTTGGCGGGAAAATCGGCCAGGTCAGAAAAATTCCGGGGCCTCGACAGGACCTTGGAGGCTGTTTGGTCTTTCCTCAGCGTCGCGAGGTAGATTGCTGCATCGCTACTGTTGCATCTACAAACGCGCCGCAAGAACTGCTGCATTTGACGGTTGGGGTCCTCGGGCGAAGAGTCATCCCTGATTATCGAGACCGTCGGTCGGGGCCTGGACGGCGATAGACTCGGTGACGAGGGAGGTGCTGCTATAGGAGTAGTGCAAGTGGAGCATGACGTAGGCAGAGATGATGTGGCGGCCACGGACAGCATTTTCTACGCAAAAACAAACAACATCCTACTCAAACAGTCCCCAAAGGCTTCCCTCGTGACTAAAGACACGGTTAGCTATTGTGGAAAGGCAATATGTTCCGTAGTCATCTGGTTATGGTAGTACATAGTCTAAGGACAGGCCTTCCTACGCATGATCGGACAACGATCGAACAACGATCGAGTATTCGTGTTACTAATCTTAACTGGATACAGATATTCTGACACTTCTAGCTCTAACATTGCTCCTTGATAACACATGAGATACAACGGAAAAGGTTAACTGTACAGACCATGATCGTAACGCATGGTCAGGAGGGGTCGAACCCGATGGAATGAGGAAAATACAAAGGTCTGGTCACTCGAGAATGCAGTCTTCTTCGCTTCGATCTCTTCTGAAGGAGATACGGCAGAAGCCTCTTAGCACTGATACGATGAAGCCAGCCATGAACCATGAAGCCCGAAAGGTGACAGGTACGATAATAACAGAAAGATAAGGGGGTTACTGGAAGTCGTGGTTGTAGTAGCACATCACTAGTGAGACCAATGGACTTTGTCGATAACGATGATAATAGTAATAGTTGGATCGATAGTAATCGAGGGAGCAGCAGCAGCAGCAGCAGCCGAGGGTACTTGACATGACGGAGTTGAGAAAGGCCTAGACGAACCTAGGGAGGCCGCAAAGTTGGTGAAGTTGAGATGAACTGCTTTTTCGGGTAGCAGATAAGCAGTCTGCGGTATAGCCTTGATGATACTCCATAAGGGTAACGGCATCAGGTTCACCCCGAGCAGGGAAAAGAGCGAATGCGCTCACAGAGTAATCATCACACTCGTGGATGGAGTTGTGCGGAAGTCACAGCCAACATACGGATCGGTATCCCTCGTGTCCTCTGATGATGATGACGACGATTCGGTAACGGTATTGATGCTACTTATAGTAGCTACGGATGATGCTCGGGCCTGAACAAGAGTGGTAAATAATACCAAATTTCGTTCACTTCATGGGAGATCTGGGCATCGTTGTGAAAAGACACAGTACTGGAAACATTCAGAAAAACTACGCTCCTTCAAATCGCATTAGTGGCTTCATCAGAAGCGAAATAGTGCAGCATGACTGTGGCCCAGTGTCGTGAGCCGAAGCATGATGGTAACAAAGCCATCGTTGTCACAGCGAAGCTGCAGCATCGTCAAGTGTGAGGCTGACGAGTATGGGAGGGAATGTTCCTTGGCCCACCGGTTTGCTACGATTTACAACGGCATCACCTGGCTCGGCCCATCCCCCTCTAGAAGTGGCGAGAGTGAGCTCGTGACCAGAACGATTGAAGAAGATGCCACTAATGCAGCCGAGAGCCTACAGAAATGTCTCTGATGGCAGACCGCTGTGGATCGGCTGAGAGTGGTGAGATGTGGAGCCGGTCTGTGTGGGCGTGGCTGCGGCGGCTGCTGTATTCGTAATTGGCGCATCTTAACTCGAAGATGGGAGTGGGCACAAAGACAGTGACTTTTCTTATCATGTTATACGTTACAGTATGGACACACAGCGACCGTAGTCACGACGACGATGACGACACAGAACAATTTAAGACAAGATAGCGACCATTCCCGCGGAAGCGAAAGACAATGCTAGACTGAGTCCGCCGTCTGCTGGCGGTCGCTCCGCCATTGAGAACGCTCATAGTTTCGGTGGTCAGCAGCAGCCGTACGTTACCCCAATAAGGTTGATGATCAACTCTTGTGGAGTAGACAGCGGCGGCGGCGTGAGTGGCGGCGTGAGCTCCGATGGTGCCGACGTCCAAACGCTCATCCTGTAAGCTTCATACTCCTCTGGGAATGTATGAAGATTCCAGTCTGAGACAGCAACACTCGACACAGGAAGACCGCCGTCCATCTTGTGTACTGATAAGCCGAAGAAAGTCCGCCTCCAATGCGTTCAGCTCCTTCGTCCGTACGCCACCAACAGCAGCGTAGAATCTGTTGCTGTAGTAACGATCGTCGAAGAACTTCGCCGCCAGTACGACCGATGTGAGGATGACTCTGACGTGATGAGGTAAGAACAGGACTGTTTGGTACAGACTGTTTACCGGTGAATGGCGCACATAGTAACAACAAAGTTGGGGCCTTGAGTCTTCAGTAGCCGATCAATATAGATGAGGGCAATGACAAAGCATTCCGAAGAGCACTGAAGTATAGTAAAGATGAGCGTGGATGCTACAACAGCGACCAAAACCTACTCTGAAGTGTGATTCCACTCGTCTGAGGTAGTGATAGATCGAAATGGAAGGAGGGCTTACACCGTGGAACCTGGTACGTGTCCCCGGGCCTGAGCACAACTGCCTGCTGCTACTGCTGCTGCTGGTGGTGGAAGAGGAAGGCTCAACTTACAATCAACTCCCTCTAATGTAGCTACTAAGACAATATGCTCTAGAAGGTTTGATAAAGCCCGCAGGAAGCCATCCTAAAAGAGCACGCGGGTTCGAATCCCGGCTGGGGCACAGGCCGACTCACCATTGGCGGGGAACATATCTGTTGACTGTTGCTGCCATCAGCAACCCCTTTCTGCGAGAGCTGATCGCCCATAAATGGAGTAGAAAGGCTACGTAAGGCCGCTGCACGCCCCGGGGGCTCTCGAGTCAACACAATGGGATTTAACGACGGAAATGGTTTTAGAAAACCAACGCCCACTTGCTAGTGGGCCCCCAAGCTGATCAGAGCTCATCACAAATCGGGGCAAGGCACTCCCCTTGTGCGCCGAGCGTCATCGCCAAGTAAACTGGCCCAACGAGCTGACCTCGAAATTGCGCTTCATGGTCACGCACATACCAGCCGGCCACCGGCGAACGTACTCAGTGAAAAATGAGAGATAGCAGATCTCAATTCAATCTGGGCATAAGGGAAACGAAACGCCTAAAGAGGATGGGTGATGATGGGGAGTAGACAAGGAAGCAACATGGCAGAGCAGATGAAGAGATTAAGGCAACGATCCATCTAACGATAAAGCACTGACGCGAGGTTATGTCAAACCCATCATGGACAACACTCGCCAGCCGTCTAATTCTGCTCAGCGAGGATTCACTCTTCTAGTATCCTCGGCTGCCGCTCGGCTCGACACGCCGCTTTGCAAGCAGGCTGTTGTGAGCTCGCGGTTGACTCGACCCCCATGAGCGTCGAAGCGGCTGAAAGACAAAAGCAAGACGGTGACGTCGTTTGGTTGACAAGGTGAAGCTTGTTGAGAACGACCGGATATGCTCGACCAGTAAGTCTGTGCCTTAGGCTGGAGCATGGAGGGAAATCTTAAATTGGAAATCTAAGGCATACGATTGCAAACGTAGTGAGGTAAGAACTCAAGAAGGTGATGATCGTGAAACAGATAAATGAATGAGCAGCTATTACTACCACTCCAACAACAACAACAACAACTCTTCGAAGCAATGTCCACATCTTGCTCCAGGCAGGTTGTGGTCATTATCTTAGGCAACTAGCAGAGATCTCAAGGTACTGCTCCTACTACTACTCATGTGTAATGGATGAAAACGGGCCAGCGACACCGTTATGCAATACTCTGATAAGAAGTGATAATGATAATAATAGTATCACTACAACCAGTAGTGGTGGTAGCAACAACAGCAACAACATGTTCGCTGTTGCTGATGATGATGATGATGATGATGATTGTGGCTGCTGCTGCTTGATAACATATAGCGGACTTCGAATGAGTGGTGATGATGGTGATCGTAATAACGCGGCCTGTAACTCGTTGGGTAGAAGCCGAAAAATGACGAGCATACGCCTCAAATGGTAGTCCCGTACGAAGGAAGATCCCGCCAATGTTTCAAAGCATTATGATGACAACAACGACGACATTTCTGATAATAAGTCATAGGCAGAAAAAAGGACGATCATACAGGTGGAGGGTCAAATAATTGACCCCGGTATTTTACAGAAGAAGAAAAGATGAAGAGGGAGGCGTAAATGATGTTGAGCCGTAGCTCTGATAGTTGTAGAAATAAAAAGCATCTGCGTTTGGAAGGCAGACAAATGAGACGATCGACATGCCGAAACATTGTTGTATTAGTATTCCACGTCTCCTGTGGCATATATTATCTCAATGAGCAGCAATATAACGATCGGATGAAAAAAGAAGACAGGCGAGGGCAGATGTGGATGAACGAAACGCTACCACCCTAAGCTCGGATAAAACTGCCACACCTGGTGGCGGCGGTCAATCACTGAGAGACTATATTGAACTTAAGGAGGTGACTAACGTTATGCAAGAGAATAATAATGACGACGACTGGGCGGTAGGATAAATGACTCGGTTAAAGCCCCTAGGAAGGCTTACAAGAATGAGTCCGATACCAATGCGGCATTGGCAATGCCTAGAAAGAAGTCCAGTGAAAAGGTTATGCAGATGGTTATGCAGATGGGCCAGTGAAAAGGTTATGCATGACGGAGTAGAGGAATGATACAGTAGTGATGATGATAGTAATGCAATCAATGGGCTAGTATAGTACAGTATCGAAGCTTCTTGATGCTGACACTCAACCGGTTCAATTTAATGGGGTGGTGGATAAGTCTGGATCTTTCTATAACGACAAGAATTCTGACTTCACTCATGCTGCTTCTGCTTCTGCTTCTGCCGCAGTCGCTTACGCTGTTAATTTCGGTGGTGCAGCACAATCAGGCATGTGGCTGCTTTGACCACAGTGGGATGCCTCCGCGAGGGGCATACTCGCAGAGATGCACCTGCTGAGCTCAGACCTCGAATGACCGCATAATCGATGATGATGATGATGATGGATGTTATCAAGAAAGGCAGGGCCCAAGACTTCTTCAATGTAATGATGACACACCTACTCCTCCCAAATACTCGGAGAAAACTTGAGTCACCAAGCGTAGTTCACTTTCGAGATGGTAGTAAGTCCCATCTCGGTCACAAAAACCTGCAGTCTCGGTCCAGGAGCGTGGTGGCGAGTGCAGCCACAAGGGCAGTAGTGCCAGAGGCAGCAGCAACAGCAGCAACAACAGCAACAATAAGCAGCCAGGATGTGAGGGTTGGCGCCGGAAAACCGGCGGCAAAAAAGTCTAGTACGATGAGGAGTTACAATTCTACAATGCCAGCATAAGTGGCAGAGCATCATAATCATCGTTAACGTCAACTACAATGACGGCGTCGGCCAAGTCCTGCTGGTACTTTCAGTCCGGTAGCACTCCCGCTTCATAAATACTGGCCGCTACTATCATCGTAGATCGACAAAGTACTATCAAAATTGCATAGCTCTTGCATGAAGTCCGCGGTAATTGACTATTGCAGCGGAATCTAAAGCCATGTGGGAGCAATGGGGCTCGTGCGGGAGGACTTGCAACGAGCCGACGTCAAGTTGGACCCTTCAAGCGCTCACCCAATCCGGTCGATTCATGTCGAGCTGCGGCGGCGCTGCAATGGTGGTCAGGGAAGCGACAACTGGTTGATGGACAGCAGAGACCTGAGCCTCGATCGTGTCTCCGAAAGATCTCCGCACAAACACTCACACCTTGACAGTTATCAACGACAATAGCAGCAGGGCCACTAGAACGCCGGTAATAAGGGACGGGTGTTCTAGTAGTCTCCTCACGGACTGAGTGAGGCACTTCAGCCTTCGACAGATGATGAGGTTGAACCTGTCCGCGAAGCGATCCTTAGCAAGTTCCGAGTGCTTTCATAGACTACTTTCATTAGAGCAGCTGCCTTGGTCTGAGTTGCACTGAAGCTTTGTGCGCTAAGCAGCGTACGGTAAGTCTCGTACTGCTCAGGGGTGATCGTCAGGGACCAGTCTGACGACCAGAGATTATTTGAGAATGATGACGAGCGTAGTGAGACGACCCTTCTCACTTATCAGCTTTAGAAAACCCAACTCCAAAGAGTTGAGCTCGGATACCCGAACTCCACCAAATCTAGCATAATCCCCGTTGCTGTAATAACAATCCTCATAGAACTTCGTAGACACCAGCAGTGCCGACAGGAGAACTCTGAAAGATGACAGCTGCTCGATGATGATCGACCAAATGCAGGTGGGTACCTGTAGATGCTGTAGGAGTTGATCCTGAATGTTCCCCCACGGCACATGTTCACTCGATCGATGTAGATGAGGGCTACGACGAAGCAAGAGTTGGAACACTGAGAGGGGGCAAGCATGAGTACGGTGAGAAACGGCAGAAGGGATAAGATTCTCACGTTGAACTTCCTCGCGAGACGCTTAAGGTAAACTTCGAGTGGTATGGCCGGCACACGGACAGCGTGGAAAGCGTGTAAGCTCTCCTGGTCCCAAGGACTCTGAGCAGCAGGCACCACACAGGTAACGAGAGAGAGAGGAGGCCATCCACCTACCAGTAGCGGCATCACCCAGTTCGACGAATCTCTTTGAGGATCGCGGTCATAGAGGGTAAGAATTCGACCTGCAGCGTCAAAGGCACGAACGAACAATACTTCAATAGACGCTTCCTACCAGGGTCGTAGGTTTAGCCAGCGAATCATAGCCGTCTTTCAAATGCTGACAGCCGCTAAAGTCTTGTCGCTGCTGCTGTTGCCGCTGAGTATGTTCCACTCCGTCGAACGGAGACACCGGCGTCGCGGATTGGAAGCCCCCTTCTCCTCGACGGATAAGCTTCCGCTCGTAAGTGAGCGGCATGTTCAATCTTACTGTCTCATCGCAAGTCGTTGAGACGTCTGAGACGACGGACTTGCTGGACGATGGCGAGGTAGAGACCTCAGAAAATGTCATAGCCGATCAAAGGACAAGACTAAAAAGGAAGTTGATTCAGCGAGCATCTTCCCTCACGTACTTGACAGCCTACCCGGAAATCTACCCCCTCCAAGACACCCTCCCAACTCGACCCACCACAAGCAAGTACAAAGTGTACACAGGTCTCATGCATCACTACCATTTAGGTGAAAACCTGAAGCCTACCCGCGTCCGGTGAGCAGGCCCTCTTGGGCGTAGGGGTCGGATGCTCGAGAGAGCTGTTCGATAAAGTGGAGCCCTCCTCATTCTCCCTTCTTTAACCGGGTTACCACAGCCTCCCTTCGGACGCGTATTCGGGGATGGAACCACCGAAGTCCCAGCAACAACTCCACTTCGAAGATGGACTACACCGTCGGGCGGTCGATGGTCTGCGGATAGCTCGCTGAGATCCTCATCACACTTCTGTCGTCCCGAGAGTAGCATGCTTTCCGACTGTACCACCAAGGGCGTTGCCCAGGACGGTTACCCGGTGCGGCCTCCAGCGTGTGCCTCCAAGGGGATGATGCTGCCCAGGTCGTGATGACTCTCGTTGCTGCTGTTCCAGTCGACGCCGGGCCGCCATTAGCAGCAGGAGCCGCAGATGGCTCGGCCGGGGAGGGTCCGTCTGGCAGGCTACATTCTGTCGTTGCTCGACCCAGGACGGGCTGGAACCGAGGTCGGGTCCAGATGGCGCGCGACTGATGCTGCACTGAATGCCAACGCTTGCTGGTGACACCGGCATCACGCCATCAGTCGCTTCTTCGGATGCATCGATATCATATACATGAAAGAGGCCAGGATCAACCCAAGATACGCTGATACGCAGCAGCAAGGTATCCAGGATAGATCGCGCTACAAGGCGGCACAGGCACCTTGAAGACAGATCTCTGACGAACAAGCCCGCAGCCTCTTCGGCGCTACGACAGTCATGGTGAGTAGGGCCAGTACAAGCCTCCGAGTGTAGGTCATCAGGCACACTTCCTCCTGAAGACCCAGCACCCTTCCAGGCAGACTTAGTGCCAGGCGTAGGAGCCGCTCCATGATCCGTAGTCCCAGAGGGGGATAATGGCACCTCCGTGACGACACCCCTCACTTCCCCATCTTGTTGTCCCTGGGCCAAGAGCCTCATGACAATCGGCCGAGGGTGTCGACGATCGGCATCCTCGCCCTTCACAAGTCGCCAAGTTCCCTCGGTCCTCCCGGTAAGAGCAGGCCCGTCCACCATCTCCAGCTCGCTCTCACAGCGAGCATCTTTGCCATGAGCTGGCTCTCTACAGACAATGCTTTCCCGCTCCACCCTGCTGCAGACGGCTTCTGAGACCCACACCGATTGCTCTTGCCGCGGAAGCGCCATCCCTCCTAGACCGGTCGTCTTGCCTACTGGTAAGCAGTCCCGAGGTGATGCCTGGCAAGCGACTGATCTCCGGTCGCTCCAATCTCGGCTGATAGAAAAGTACGCGGGGCGACGAGGGGCCCCCCGGATGCACCTCCAGCGGCCCTGCTCCAAGGCCTGGATGATCTCAACCACGAAGTAGATGTCGCGTAGCACGTACCGAGCGAGCAAGTGAGAGCTCGACTCTAGAGGCGGAGGGGCCGACGGGGGCACAGCCGAAGGCACAGGAACTTCTCTCAACCATCCCTCCGTCGATAGGAAAATGTCCCTGACCACGGCCAGGCTCTATCGCAGGCTTGCAGCTCTGACCCGGACAGTGTGTCATACTATTTAAACTGGGGTAGGGCCGCTGTGGGAAGCGCGGGGACGGCAGCCGCACGGCCTGCTGCGCGTAGGGCAGAGTCTCGCAGCGTCGAGAAGGTTGCGAGTTCCCACTCCAAGCGGCCAAGGACCGCTCCACACGAGGTTGTCTCCGCGGCTTCTGTCTGCGCTCGAGAGACGCCAGGAACTCCTCTTCCACCATCAGACGATCGAATGCGGTGATGAGTCCGAGGTAGTCCATGGGCAGCCGCTTGCCCTCGTTCAAGCGGGAGGTGTTCGGTGGAGGGGGACACCTTGCAGCAGCGCGGTCCCCAACCGAGGTAGGGTCGCGGAGGCTCTTAAGCGTGCGATGAGCCACATGCTCCGCGAGCAAAGCCACGTCTAGATTAAAAATAATATCGCCATGAATGGACCGAACATCGGGCGTGGTAAGGACGGTCGAGGCAGCACTGCATTCGGCAACGGAAGGCATCCCCCCTCCAGGACCCCTCGCTTACCCCCTCACTGACCTTATAGTCATCACCGTCTTCGACGGAGACCATCTCCATCGGTTGCTCCGCCGACAACGGGCTGGAGCCGCGAGGCGACGCTGGACGGCTGAGTGTAGCCACTTCGAGTCGGGCGAGCTGGGATGGCAGAGACGCTGCTGTGATGCTGACCAGACTCGTCATCTGGCAGAAGCAACACGGACGCCATCCCCCTGAGGGAAGAAGCAAAGTCAAGCACAGTCCTGGACGCGTCGTCTCACCCTTCCACGGTCCTGTGACAGTCCTAGCCAGCCCACAGCATGGCGCCCCGTTACGGGCAACAGCATCATAGACACTATACAAGCATACGCTCGCCACCGCGGAGGCAGGCATGGAGCCCGCCCGACCGACAGCCGAGGCGTAGACTGGCGTGATGACCTCTTGAACCGGCAGAGGCTCCGAGGGCTCCTCGAGATGGTGGGCAGTGGACGTACTACTAGCCCATGAACTCCAACTACACTCGACCGTCACTGGTTCGGGTTGGCAGACCAGCACTGGCGGAGGGAGACCGATCCTCTCCGCTACGGTATTGGGGAGGGTGTCCAAGAGGGCAGAAGACCCCTCTGACCAGGTAGGCTCAGGGCTGGGGGGCACTCCGCTAGAGGGGGGAGGGGCGGTCTGATGCGGCGAAGGAGTGGTAGTAGCGGCGCCACCGTCGTCTGCAGCATCACTGTCGTGGCTTCTACGGGTGGCCTCCGCTGATGCCCGTGCACTCAAGTCGGCGAGATACTGGCGAGTGACCCGACCAGGGCAGCCCGAGGGGCCCTCCGCCGACGAGGGAGAGCGTGTCATCGTGCATTGAGGAGGGAAGCAGCGAAACATCATGAAGCTGAAAGGGTTGTAAGCGACCTCGAAGATACGCTTCAAGCAACCCGGCAGGAAACTCTGACGTGTGATAGCGGTTGAAACGATGAATCAATAACGATGGTGGTGTTGCTGAGATCAGCAGGATGCTTCAATAAAGGCGTCACTCAGCTAAGTAGGGATGATGATGATGATGGTGAAAGGTGTCGAAGAATGAATGCTACAGAGGGGGGGCACTAAGCCCCTCCTGAACCCTCGAGGGGGACACAATGACTGCTATGAGAATATGAAATGGCAGATGAGCGGCGGACCGACAAGACTGCAGACCATCCCGGCCAGCATGACCGCCATACACGACCTCAACCACACCCCGCGACCGAGGGCCTTCCTAACACGAGGAGTGAAGGCCTCACGAGTAGCCAACACCGCCATGCCGTATAGTGAGGCGAAGGGCACTGGGCCTAGGTCATGGAAGGCTAGTAGGCTGAGGGGGGTATCATCGCCTTGGAGACCATAGACGAGGCTGGACCCTAGCATGTAGCCGAGGACAGCAGCCATGCCCGCCTGGCCCTGCATCTCGCGACAGAACAGGTTGCCCAGGACCGAGCCTATCAGGTAGAGCCAGACCGCCTGGATGCCCACCGCTGGGAAGAGGCTCGGAAGGGCTATTGTGCTGAGGACCCATTCTTGCAGTGACGGGAATGACAGCGAGGCAGGGAGGCCACTGCGGCGGGACATGGAGGTGAGGGCCACTATGATGACGTAGTCATCCACTGGCCACTCCCCGTACAGCGTTCTAGGGATCTTGAACCATGCCCCGAGTACACCTAGCCAGAGGCCCTGTCCAGAGCACCACCCCAGTGATAGGAGACCACAGGTGAGGACAGAGGCCTGCGCTGCCAACCTCGAAGACAGCATCTCCACAGAAGGGACGGTGGTGTACATCAGGGCGAGGACCGCGGACCACTTGATGAGAGAAGCTACACGGTAGGCCAGGCGGTCGAGAGCAGGGTAGCCCCTCCAAGACTGTCCGACCTCAGTGTTGCGCATCTCGATGTAGGAAGCCAGGTGGTCTACAGGGACAGCCGCAGCCGACCCGACAGCGTCAATGACGGTCCGGCAGGGCGGTGGAGGGACCCTCACCGCCAGGGCCTCGCAGCCCTCCTTGCTAGAGCGCTTCCAGGCGAATGCATCAGCACCATAGGTAGAGGTCTGGGCCGGGCGCGAGACGGGGGTCGACCAACGTAGCCACTGAGCATGCGCCCACACGCCCGGTCTGAGGAGACGTAGGAGGTCTTGCACACCCGCGATGAGATCAGCAAGGCGAAGGGCCGCGTAGTCGGAGTATTCGGTGAGAGGGGCTGAGGGCTTCCCTAGGGGGCAAGCGACAGCGTTGGGGCTGATGGAGCAGAGCCCAACTCAGAGAAGATCTAGGGAGCACGTAACCCTGTCAGGCAGCGGATATGATGCTGCGGAGATATCGAGGGCCCATGTAGACCCTACCATCCTCGATACCTCTGGCGAGCCTTTCTACCAAGACTGTGTACTTGCTGGGCTCCCTTTCCCTTCCATTGCTGGCATCTGAGGGGACCGGTGGTGTCAGCAAAGGCCACAGCGAGTCTCGAGAGCGGCACCCAAGGCTCTCTCTCGAAGCGGTGGGAGAAGGGGGCCGCCCGCAGGGTCGAGCGGTGAGGACTGGAAGGCGAGCCAGGGGGTGTCCATCGCCGATGACACGATCATAGCGGCCACCTCCTGGGCCATCGAGCTCACATCATCGTTGTTCATGTTAAGCATCTCCGAGCCCTCCACCAGCAGCACCCTGGCCGCAGTAGCCGCACGCGCCACCGCCAGCCCCGGGCACTCCCCAGCGAGGGCGACCGCGCGCCCAGAAATATGCCTGTCGCTGAGGAGATCTCTCAAGGCGTTAATGTCCCGTACAAAGACGACTTGTGCCATGATGTAGAGCCTTTCGAAGGGCCCAAGCCATCTCGCGGAAGGCCAGGCGTCCTTGGGGAAAGCGATCAACGAGCTCACGACCTATCAGTTTCCTCCTGTACCCCTCCTTAACCCTAGGGTCAGCTTCCACCAACTGATGGTACTTGAGGCGAACCAGCAAGGCTTGCAGATGGGCCAGCTTAGCACCTCCAGCGAGTACTGGCATCATCGCCCTGCACAGCGTGGCTTGGGACCGAGCCATAGCAAGCAAGGCCAGAGGGAGGCTGTTGGTCGGTCTGGCCATGATGGGGTACTCTACATCAACCTTAGGACGAACAAGACTGAGCCAGTGGGCATCATGGACCACCGAGGGGGCGATAGACAGGACATAGACCGGGTCCTTGAGGACCTCCCTCACCGCATCAACGGCCTCCACCGCCTCCACCGGGCTCATCGACCAGCACTGCCAGAAATCACACAACTCGCTCTCGTCGATAGTATCATAATCATGGCCATAGGGAGTGACGAACCTTTCCTTCTCCACTGGCTCAGCCTTGAACATCCCCTTCACGTCCTCGCGTATCGGGCCGAAGAGCTCGATCTCCCACAAGTTCCAGTCCACCGGAGCTCCCTCGGGTGGCGGGGAGGGGTCCATGAAGAAGCCTTCCATATCAAAGTCAGCGAACTTCATAACATAACCGTCACTCTCCTCACCATCCGCGAACATACGCCCCATATCGAAATCGGCCGGGTCAAGCCGCCATGTGCGGCCCCCTTTAGTCGAGTCCTCAGCAGCCCTCATCCTGCTGTAGACCCTCTTGCCAATCTCCTTCCTCAACGCCTCAACAGCCATCTCGTGAGTGAACTCCAACCCCCAGAAAGGGTCGCTTGAGTCCAGGCGCCCTCTGAATCCGGGCGTGAGGTCCCCTACGGTACTCGGAGTCCCAGCGCCGCTCAAGATGGAATCAGCGCGTTCGACCTTCTTCACCTCTTCTACGAAGGCCGACCCTTCGTGCTTAGACGTTTTAGTAGTCGCCATTCATATGAATGATATCACATGACCCTGAGACGAGCAATTTCGCGACTGCCTAGCTTCAACCAAAGATTCCTTTCACCTTGGAAGCAGAAGACACGTTGGTAACCGGAGGAAGTAACAATACTGACAGTGTTCGGAAGGAAGGTTAATACGGCGAAGACGCTGTGGCACCACGAGGACTCCTTCTTGCAATGGGCCTGGTCTGCAAAGCGGGATGAGTTGGGCAAGAGATGGTATGAAAACAGGATAGTACATCTTTCAACTCGTTGGACTCTTCAGCATTTGGCCCCCATCGGACAACTGCGCCATCCTCACCTCCAGTAAAGACCGATCCACGCGTGGTATCCTGAGGTCGAAGCATGCTCATCACAGAAAAGCCGGAATATCTTCGCCTACCAGTACTGCAGATCTGACAACCCCCTCATGGCCCTCATCCCCCAGTCCGGTGTGGAATACCCCATGAGTTGCCAAAGTTGCGGTATCAAGCAGCTCGCAGCACACTACGTTACCATTAGTCGAGCCACCAACAACGTATCTACACGCCCAATCAATACCACTCCTCCCTTCAACTCCTCAGACCCTTACAGTCGGTTATTCGCGGCATCGTACTGGACATCTATTATATACCCAAGCTGCACGTCCTCTTCCGTAGACCCAACAGCCCGAAGCAGCGGATGCTCTCGAATCCCGCTGGTCTCGAGGCACCTGCCGTCAACTCGCCCATCCATCACGCTCAGTATCGAGAAGAAGGCGTTGACCCCGACCGTTCATACGGTGGCATGATAATCAAATACAGGCGAAGTCGGATTGCCGAGCTCCTCGCTGGTACCAGTAGGAACTGCTGCCCCCTCAGAGAAGATACCCAGTTTCCCCGCCACCGCAAATCCGTGATGGTGATAACAATCATTACCGTTGAGCCGTCCCGGCGTTCCAAACTTGCAGCTTCTCAGTGCAGGTTGACGCGACCAGAAGGTCTCCTGCCGGGCCCTCGCTGCGCACACAGACCGCACCTGAGGACCCGCTAACCCCCCTCCACGCCACGAGATTCTACCGAGTCCTCTGCACTGATGGTGACCTTAGGGGCTTGGCCGTCGTCTTCATTGTGGAGATCAGTAACATCGAGTACGTTGATGAGGGTATCCTCGCCTGACAACAGCCGCCTGGCGCAGCGAAGTTGGCACTCGAACTTACCTCCCGTCATGCAAAGATTCGTCCGGGTTGGATGGAACTTGACGCAGTTGACGATATCCATGTGGGCGTCGGTGTAGGTAAAGTATGGCCCCTTCTTGCCAGAGTTGATGTCGTATAACAGCACCTCCGAGTCCACACCAACCTGAAGACAAGACTGGTGATGGGCCGACGAAGGTTCCAAGGCGGCCATTCTCCCCATCGTACGCTCCAGTCGAGATACCCGAAATCCCCCACAGATTTTATAGTTCAACCCTTGGCAATGTTGGGATGCCAAAAAGACGAGACAGTCCACGAAGGAGTTCAATGATATACTGTTCGAACAGCTGCAGTCGTTAACAACAGCAGGGTCGTCACTGATCTTAAATGCATCCACCCTCCTGAGAGAACGATTAGCCCCCAGCGTCTCCAAGAGGAGAGCTTGCTCAGTGTCCAACGAGACTGAGCCGACGGGGCCTACGAGCCAATAAAGACGTGCAGCTGATTGAGGTGAATGTCTATGATAATACAGAAAGCTTCCTTGAACCCTCTACGATAGCGTAGTGGACGGCCATACACTACGAAAGGATCTATACCGAGAGGTCATTATATGAAAGTTGTCTATGTAGATAGATTATTTTAACCTATTACTAACATTGAGAACGAGCTGATATCATAATATTAGTTTTGTTTACATTTTATACAAGAGCATCCAGGTCGCTGGGACTATTCATCACCTATTCACGTGTGAAGTAAACTCCGGCACCACCACCAGGTGACCCCCCGCCCCCCTACAGCGAGCGTGTTATCAGCATTGACACTGGCTCCGAAGATCTGCGCATCCTTCTTGTTGTTGCTGGCTGCTATAGTCACCACTGGCTGCCCTCCTGATGATCGTAGGTCCCATAACTTGGCGGTACCGTCTCGAGAACAGGATACTCTGAAGGAATCTTAGCTTCATGCTGGGTGGATACAGAATAGCCTACAGCCCCTGTCCTTGGGAGCCTGGAATGACCTGGAGGTCCGTGATGGGTTGATCATGGCAAGCGGGAAGGAGGGATATCTTAAAAGATACCATGGACCATTAAAAACGATGGCCGACATTACCTCCGCCAGAGTCGCTTCATCGAGCACCCGAATGACGCTGTTAATCCTCGCCCCCGACCCTCTGTTGCGATGCTACAGCTGATCGATGATGGCAGGAGGCAAATTCGGAATACGTACCTAGTGGTGATAGTAGTGGTGACACGCCCCATCCCAACCGTACTACCCTCCCTTCTTGTCCGCGTGCCGAGACAATGGAAGGAATTGGACGGGCTGACCGGCCGCCATTCTAGTGGAAGATAAAACTGATAAATGGATACGATGACCAATTTCCTGTTTTTCCATCAGTTGTCGTCACTCCGTTCATCCGGCGTCACCACCCTCGTCGATAAGGGCTGATTTTGAGAGCATCAAAACAGCAATAAGTTTCGGATGTTATGGTATGGCATGAGAACTGCACATCTCTGCGTGGAAATCGAGGAAGCGCGAAAAACACTTCCAGCGCATATTGGCACGCATGAGGATGGCAAGGAGGATTGGGCATTGAGGAACCGTGAGGTAGCAAGATTTCAAGTTGACCACCTTACCTGAGCCGTTTGATAGTCTGTCGTCCCTCCAGCTGGGTATCCCAAAGTCGAAGCTTGCACTTCGCGGATACACCCGCTATGACCTCGATTCAGTTGATTTGTCCTGTCCGTTTAATAAGGTCGCAATGGACTCAACCTCCTCTTCCACAGCCGAGGACTTTCGAAAGGACGGCAACGCTAAACTGAAGGTACGTCGGTGGTGGGCGGGGAATGGGGCCGCCGCGACTCATGGTGTATCAGGCGAAGGACGTCAAGGGGGCCATCGAGAGCTATACTAAAGCGATCGACATGAAGCCTGAAGATCATCTTGCATGGTAGGGAGTATCGTTTTGGCTTCGTGACGAGCATGCTTGTGGCAGGTCAAATAGATCTGCAGCGTTCTCGGTGGATGGGTCCTATGATAAGGCGCTTGCTGATGGCCTAAAGTGCGTCGAGTTGGCCCCGTTGTGGAGCAAGGGCCACCATCGTGTTGGGTCGGCGCTGCAGGCTATGGGCAGGTAGTAGCTGTTGATAGTAATAGGAGGAGAGGGCCTCTCGAGTAGGTATCAGGAAGCCATTGACCATTTGGACAAGGCGATAGCGACCTGTACAGAAGTAGTGGTATTGGAAAGTTAGTTTCGTTGAGAAAGTTTTGGTATTAGGGAGATATAGCGAATTTGAAGGCGTTGCGTGATGCTTGCAATACACTAGCGATTGGAAAGGAAGCTTCTTGGTTCATGGAAGGGTACAGTAACTGAGCAGCTTGGTGGATACTCTCAAGTAGGATGGTACTCAACTTGACCTATTTTGTATCTTGCATGGGTCAACCTTATAGGTCATGCAGTTTGAAGAGGGTCACAAGATGCACGTGATGGTAATGGGACAATCTCAAGAGGCCAGCTACATGGTGGATGGTGCGAAGGACCCCATTCTCCTCAACATCCACCTCGCCATTGATGGCAACCAAGGCCCTAATGTTCCGTAATAATTATGGTGGGGGCTCCACCGGGGAACAGTGGATGACGGCGTAGCGGGGGGTCGTAGAGACGGCGGTTCTCACGGTAGCAGATAATATTAGGATACGATAGGGCTACGGTTATGGTAGGCCCTAGTAGGGCCTAGTAGGGCCGCCCTACCCGGTAGGGCGGTATTATTGGACGTTCGCCACAGAATTTAATAGATGTGCGGAATATAGTCGGTTGCAGGAATAGAACCTGGGAGCTTGGGATGAGGAGCAGGTGTTGCTATCGCATCGCCAATCGACCTGCCTTGTAGGTACATTATTCGCTTCACTGATGACAGTACGTTAGAGATGTGTTGTCCTTATTTAACTCCTGAGATTCCTACCAAATTTGAAGGGCCGGGCCTGGTGACCATGAAGAAGGTACGTCCTTGCGCGTGGATGCTTCGACTCACCCACCGACCCTTCAGCTCCCCGACGGCGAGAAAGGTTGATGTCGATGAGAACAAGTGGATCGACTCCCCGGAGTTGGAGGAGATCAAGAAGCTCGATGAGCGGACCAAGGTGACGGGAAGGAGTAGTTTATGCTGTTCTCAACTGTGATGGGAAGGTCCTCCGATACATGAGAGAGTTCAGCGACGTTCTTATCAAGGCCAAGGATCAGACAGATGATGGTGATGATGATGTAGACTGGGGAGGGCCCGACGGCGGCGGCGGTGTGATGGTGTTGTGTTTGGCGTAGTTGCCGCCGAGCACGGGTACGACTGAGGAGGAGATCAGAGCCAACAAGCAGGTGTTGAAGATGATGTCTGTGAATGTGAAGGTGGGTAGAGATCGACTCGCCTGAGTAATCTATCCAACTTCGTTTCAGATCAACGCAGTAGAGGCCCGCTATGGCAGTCCGGTGGCACAGGCGGCCTTCTTGTTGGTAGCGCAGTGCCAGACTCCGAAGGTGAGGCCAAGGGGGGCGCCATTGGGGGTGGTTGAGGGCTGTGATCAGGACCAAGAGCTGGAGAAGGCTTCGGATGAGTTGCGCAGTCTGATGCTTGAGATTGGCCTGATTGATGAAGCCAGTCTGGAGGAGACTAGGAAGAAGTTTAAGGAAGCCAACAAAGTGGGGAGGGGAAGGGGGATGGCGGATTTTGACGGCCCTTGTCAGTTCATGCAGGAGCAGACGACAGCGGCATCGACCGGCATGCAGGCCCCTTCGGATGGCCGGACGGAGGCGACCAGGGCGAGGCTGCAGAAGAAGCTCGAGACTCGGCAAGCGGAGAAGGCTGCCGCCGCTGAGAGTGCGGAGAACAGTCCTGCTGCTACTGGCAATGGTAGTTGGGGGAGGGGGGGTTGTGGTGAGAGGCTGTGTGGTGTAGGCAAGAAGGCGGGTAAGAGGAAGAATAGTAGGAAATCTGAGACGAGTAGCGAAAGGAGTGGTACGAAGGAGGAGAAGGCTACCGAATGTCCACCAGAAGAGGAGGTGCGTGGAGGAAACTCAAGTGAGGACGAGAAAGCAAGATTGAACGAGGAATCGGACGTTGAGGAGTCGACGGACTACGAAAAACTACTAACTGTCGGTCTGGCCGTCACCGCGGCCGCTGTTGGAGGCATCTTCCTCTACCGCAAGTACTTCAATAAGAAGGATTGATTTCCGGTTGTCGATTGGGTCCAAATCTTGCTCTCTTGCATTTTCCTAACGCTCGTCTCTTCACGTTCCTCTACCAACTGAAGATATGCTGTTCCTTGTCGTATACTTACAAAGACTTCACCAGCCAGTCCGGCGTCTTGACTTGATAAATTCGTGGCGCAGCGGTCAGGGTTGATTTTAAATGCATGGGTGTTAATGGCCTCTGGGCTGCCCTCACCAAAGGCCATCCGGGAGTCTTCACCCGGATTCCTCTGCCGCCCTATGCCGTCAATAACATCACTCGCAGCACCCTCCTGGAGGGCCGCCAGCTCTATGTTGATGCTACTATGTTTTTGTACCGATTTACTTCCTCGTCGCATCGGTTGTCGATGAACCAAGTGATGGATCGGTTCAGTCGTCTCAGCTTCGCCCTCAAGCTGCTCTCCGGTCGCCGCCCGATATTTGTGTTCGATGCCAAGCCGTCGAAAATAAAGCAGCGTCATTGCCTCAATCAGCGATGGGCGCTTCGAACGGCCTATGCTGCCGCGGCGCTGGCAAAGGTCGAGAAGGAGTACAGCGACGAAGAGGAAGTGACTGCAGTACCTCCGCCAAAGGCTTGCCCCAGCTCATGCAGATCTCCGTCTGGGTGTGTGGTGGTCCTGCATGTGGCGCAACTTCTTCGTCCGAGGTCTGTCTCTAGTGCGGGCTCCCGATGGTTGGGATGCCGAAGCGGTCTGTGCCAAACTGGCAGCAAGGTGTGATGGTGTCGTCGTGAGTGAGGACGGCGACGCCCTGGCCTTCGGGGCGCCTGCCATTCTCCGCAACGTCTGGCGTTATCGGGTAGTAGACGATGATGATGAGCCAGCGGCCGAGCTGGTCGACAGGGCGGCGGTGGAGGGAGCTCTGGGCGTGTCCCCTCGGGAGTTCGTAGAAGTCTGTGTCCTGGCTGGATGTGACTTTGCCTCTCACCTGCCGAACCTGGGCTTCACTGTGGCATCGAGAGCTGTGAGGGACCACGGCGGCATAGGGGAGTACCTGCGCCACCGGGAGCTCAACGATGGCGACTTCAAATTGATAAAGTTGTTTGCCTTGGCGTTCGATTGGAAGGCGGCGGTTGAGTGCTTCGACCGAGATCTACGCGAGGACGAGGTGAAGTCTTTAGTCAGGACGGACCACGACCGCGCTATAGTGGCGACGTGTCTGCTTTATGGCGCGAGAGATTCCTTTAGAGACGGGAATCGACCGAATTAGTTCAACATTGAACTTGTGCAAGGGCGCAATTTCGCGGCGCGTGACGAATGTTTTGGAGCCGACGTTGGATCCGGAGGCGTTTCTTCGCGGATTGTCCCTGGCGACAGCAGTTTGGTTACTTGACGTACTCTCACGTGTGCCGGAAGAATGCCATCAGAAATGGTATTTTTGCGGCGCGTGACGGTCTCGGAATGAGACGATATGTTGGTGGGAAGGGGAGGGTGTTTGAGAGAGCACGCGGAAGGAGGAGACCGGAAAATTTCATGCAGATCGAAAATTGGCGGATGACGAGAATCTTTGAGCCGAGCTTGAGCTTGGAAGATATGCCAACTTTGGTGTTGTTGTTGGGGCCGTGGCGGTACCGGATGGCCCATGTTGCACGGCAAGAAGTTCAGACCACTCAGGGTATCTTATCGACCGTGCAAGATACAAATGAGGTCAAGTTGAACCTCGTAGTGCAGGAAGGGGCTACGGCTCCTGCAGAACAGAGATGTACTAACTAGGCTTCTCCATGGTGTGCCAAGCAACAGGTAGGGTCCTGAAACGTTACCTAAAGTAAGTTCATTTTCGTTCAGGCGGTGAACACCGAGAGCCCGCCGGCTCCTGAAGGCTGTTGTTGTCTAATTTAACATTGAGTTTCGTGACTACCACCTGACCAGTTGCTCGTGTTGTCATATTTATCAATCTGGATATACCGAGGCTGGGGATCGAACCTGGGACCTCCGGGGTATCATCTTGCCGCCACTGTTTTATCGCTGCTCGCTCTCCCGTGTGACCACATAGGACAGATTTATCGAATTCTGAGTGCCCTTGCGCCGTCCTCACGAACCACTGATCTCCCATACAGTGGTTGTCCTCGTTCAAAATACCACCCCCGCTAGATGCCTGCCAGGAGCGTCGGTACCCATACGGCAAGGTCCATCGTGGACCTCTTCGGTAGGCTACCTTCGCCGCCGCTTGCTATCACCACAGCAATGCTCCCCAGGGACCTTCGACGACGTCCCCCACTGGACGACCGAGGGTGTGCGGTTCTCGTCTTCGGCGGCTGCGGTGGACGCAAGACGGGAGGCTGATGGCTCCAAGGGAATCGCAGACTCGTATGTCTTCTCGGTGGCACACGCTCTCAGTTTTCGACGGAGATTGAGGTCCGTTGGCTGCCGATGTGCGTGACCGCGCGCCACGAAATTGCGTCCAGGTACATTCTGTCATGCTGTCAGCCATCCCAGTGGATTCTGTTAGCCCTGCTGGGCTTCGTAACAGCTCTTGTGGCCTTCACTATTGAACTATCTGTGACAAAGATGTGGGACTGGTATCATATGGACGCATGATTCACCAGCATCGACCTAAGATACGAGCTTCGAGCGGAGTATCTTCCAGTATGGGCATGGTTACTAACAGCAGCTGTCCTCGCATTATTCTCAGTCTTTTGCGTGTAAGTTCCGTTTGGAGTGGTATCATTCTCTCGACAGGATCTCCTCAGACACGTCGGCTCACCGGCAGCAGCAGGGTCGGGCATTCCCGAGATGAAGGTCACCCTCACGGGCGAGGACGTCGACAACTTCCTCTCATTCCGTCGGTGCTGGTCGGCTCACCCATCACCATCATCATCCTTACCCCTAGGTACTCTGATCGCCAAGTCTGTCGGTCTCGTGGCTGTCCAGGCCGCTGGGCTGTCTCTAGGCAGCGAAGGACCTTTTGTAGAGTTCCCAGAGGCTCGCGCATGTCCATACCACTCCTTCCCCAGATCCACGTTGCAGGCTGCCTCGCCGTAGCGCTTTGCACCTACCTCCCACAGACGTGGTTTTTCAAGTCGGGTTCATGACGTACGAGATATCTTTAAAATCTTCGCTGTGCGCAGATACATCAGTGTCGAGACATATCGATTGCAGCTGCTGGCGGTGGCCGTCAGTGCGGGCGTAACTGCGACATTCGGAGCCCCAGTGGGCGGTGTATTATTCTCGATAGAAGTACTCCCGGCCGCCTCCTCACCCATCACCCTCACCTTCGCCCGCAGGTCACCGCGACCTTCTTCTTCGTGTCTTCACTCTGTGGAAGGGCTTCTACACAGCGATAGCTTGCATGGTGGTCTTCAGGCTAGCGAGATTACTGGTGACACTGTGGTGACACTAACTAGGAATCAAGAGCTTTCTGCTCAGCCCCTGGTGGAGCTGTTCCAAGTCGAAGATTTGCCACCCTTGACCATCACCCTCGAGACCTTCGCCTTCATCATCCTCGCCATCCTCTGTGGGGTTCTGTCGGGCATCATCGTGTGAGCGGCAGCCTGGACGAGCGTCGACGGAGCGAAGCCTCCTTCAATAGGTTTTTCGTCGGAGTGCTCAACTCCATCACGAAGAGGTTCCCCATTCCGGGCCGCTATGCCTGGGCAGCCGGTGTGGCCCTGGTCGACGCGGGGTCGCCTACGCGTACGGCGGCGGAGGGTGCTGCTGGCGGCTGCTGCCGTATGGGTGCTTTAGGTCCCCTCTGCTGTGGCAGCTGGACAAGGGCCTCCTGGGGGACATGCTCAATGTGTCCCATCACGAGGCAGCCAGTGATGTCATTAACAAAGCTGGAGATCTGGCGGTGAGTGGACTGTGACGCACTGTGACGGGAGAATCTTCGCTGTGCGTTTTCAGATAGTTTTTGTTGCTAAGATATGTCTTATGATCCTGTCCATGAGCTGTAGTGACCTCTGATGGACCTCCCCTGCCTAGCAGTCCCCTCCTCAGGTTGGGTACCGGCAGGCCTTTTCCTTCCAGTATTTACGATTGGTGCGGTATCGGGACGGCTGTATGGCCTGCTAGTTCACGAGTTGCTGGCTGACAACTACGCCTTTGCCCCTCCTGCAGTGTAGCTCGATGCCATCCATCATCACCCTGTCCACCCACGTCCCTAGATACGCCCTGGTCGGCGCGATCTGCCTCACTGCGGGGGCCACTCGGACGATCTCGGTGGCAGTGATCGCCTTTGAGCTCACCGGCCACATACATCAGATGGCTGTTATCGTTATAAGTCAGCAGCTACTGCGCACTACTGCTGTTCCGCTTGACGGGCTACGATCAGCAGGTACGGTGGTATCGTACGCGGTTGCCTCGCTCTTCACTACTTCCATCTACGATGTCCTTCTTCATTTAAAGGAGCTACCGTATGTGCCGCACTTGCGCCGCCCTGAACTGTAAGCGAACGACTGCTGCTGCTGATCTCAACCGACGTTACAGGTACCATCATCCTATTGGGGATATAGTTCATCGACTGCCCGACACGGCTTGTGTATTTCTCCCAGGAGGGAAGAGATGATACCACTCCATCCCCGAACTCAGCCAACTTTATGGAGTGCCTACACCGCCTTGAGGTAATACTTCTACAGTGGTGCGACAGCTAGCTCGCCTCAGTAACCTGCCTCATCCATGCCCCGATGATACCAATAGTCACGCGCCACGAAAATGGTGGTCTCAAGCTAGCTGGTAGTATTTATTCGAGGGGCAATAAGAGCGAGTGGTAGTAGTAAGCTGCAACAGGCACGATACCCACCCATCACGTCGAAGCTGAGCTTGAATCGATTATGAGAGGCTTGGCTCCGGCTGCGATCGTAGTGACCGATGAGACCATCATCTCCAGAGAACAGCCAGATGCTGTCCCAGATGGAGCTCACGCTTTCACGTAAGTAGTATCATGATGGGATGTAGGTATGCTGACGATCAGGCGAAGGCACACCAATAGGACGGGCTGTGGACTGGAACCCTCTCACTGTACCTCACACGATGCCGACGGCTCGAGTGCAGTAAGTCCATCATGGGAGAGCCATTCAACGGTATTTTACGATCGTCTTGTCCCCGTCAACACAACAGCTGGGGGTTTAAATGAAATCGTACGGTAAACAGAAATGCCGGCGGGAACTGTACGGCAGCCAGCCTATACCACAATCAGAACTAACACGATGGACGAGAATAAAAACAGAGCGTGAGGACCATCTTGGGTGTCTACCAACTATAGTAGAGTTACGGTGGTTGCAACAGGACAATAATCACTGCGAATTACTCTGTTCACAGATTGATGGACTAGCCAAGTGACTTGGCCCAAGTCTGATAGAAAAATGATAAAACAATACGCTCGCATGAGCAAGCAGTAAACCCTTCACATTCTTGACGTGACAGGATTAGTTCTTGACGTTGACACCACCACCATCTTCGATACACTCACTTCCGCTTGATTTCACAGGCACCTCGCCGGTTGCCTGAGGGGAGCCTCGTCTCCGTCTGAAGAGGGGCCAAAAACAGATGATAGCCTTGGGGATGCTCGTGTCACCAGACTTGTCGATGCGCTCATTCTCCTCTTCAAGCTTCTCACGTTTGCCATTACCATGACGGAAGATAACGACACCGCTCATGATAACGACCAAAGATACCCACTCGAACCAAGTGACGGTATCAGCGCCAACCAAAGGCCAGCTGATGAGGGACATGAAGGCAGACAGAGGGACTGTAATCTTAAGACTTACGAAAGTCAGTAAACTGGACCCGTAAGATACAAGCAGGTAGATGGTGATGTTGAAGCAAACGTTGATGATCATGTAGACCACGAAAGAGGACATGGCACCGTGTGCAGTGAGCAGGGTCTCGAACCCGGCGGCCATCACGTCCAACACGTTCTCGTTAGTGCGGGCCATTTCCACCAGCATGGACACTGGGAAGACCCAGATGATACCGAAAGTGTGGTTTGAACTGCTCACAGCGAAGACGTCCAAGTTGGTCTGCTTGTAGCCGCGCTTCTCGGCGAAGGCGGTGTAGTCACGGAACATGTATTCCTTGATAACGAAACCGAGAGCCTGGAACATAGTGGACATTAGACAGACGATGGACATACCGATACTGCTGGACCCCTCACTGGTAGAGGACGTGATGGCAGAGGCGATGGTCATCGCAACGACCAAGGACACACCGAATAGCTCTTGTAAGGTGTATCGTGCTGCCAGGATGAGACAAGACCAGATCAGCGTGAAGGGGACCATGCCTTGCTGCAGTAGATTGAAGACGATGATAGACAGATAGGGCTGTGTCATGAACATTAAATTGTCGCCCATAACGTCACTAATTGATGAGAAGAAGGTGTACTTCACCCCGGGGAGGCGGGCCCACCAACGCCGTAGGCCACGCTTGGAGGGATCGATGTCCTCGTCCTTGCGAGGGGTCCAAACCCACAGGAACTCCTCCTTAGTAACATAACCGAGGAGAGCCTTGCCGCCGAGGATAGACCAGTAAACCGTGAAGTAAACAAACTGTCCGATGATGCTCGTGACGAAGCCGGAGTACTCACCCAGAGGCTCCGATCGAATCTTGCCAGCGACAGTGTTGAACGTACCAGTGATGACCAACATTAAGATAAGAAACGGTACCAACCATTTCCCGAATCGTTCCTTGAAGGTTGGCTTCGAGACCTTCTCCTCAGTTTCTAGGCGGGTGAGAGGCGTAGAGGATTTCGTCATGGAGGGCCACACTTGGTGGATGAAGTAATAAACCTTAAAAGCAATCCAATGATTCACCTGCTGTTGTTAACCACACGAGCAAGAGTACATTATAGCGTGGCCGGGACACTAGCTGATGCAATCTTAACACACAACGGTAGGCTAGCCCGCTAGCTCTTGCCAAAGGATACGTTGTCCTCTCGGTTTCCTCTGAATCCGATCAGTTTGGCAGTATCGGCAATGGGCGTCGTATGGCGGCTGTCGGAGGGTGTTGCGGGGGTGGCCTCCCGGAGCGGAGCTGTCTTGTAAGGAAAGATTGATGGCATTATCCGCCCGGCGGCTCTGGCTAGAGGTGCGTATCCTGCACACAGAATCTTGAGCGATCGCGTGAGTTACACAAGATAGCCCCGTGATTCACGGGCCGTGAACCCCATTAGAATCGAAGGTAATGGTAGACTGGTGCACTCGATGCAGCGCAGTGTGAGAGTATTCCCGAGGCTACTCGTGCAAACGATTCTTTCAGACTGAAAGACTCCACATACCAGGGAAGGTGAATAACCGCCTGACTACCTAACAACACAACGCTTCATCTGTGCACTGATGCTGGGCTGCTGTAATGCCCACAGAATTGCCGACACCTACGGCTTGCAACAGGAAGAGGAGCAGTAACGCGGTGACGGTAAAGGCACATAGACGACGCCCAAGAAATATAGCGAGAAACAGTCTGATTATTGATGGGAGTGGTGAAAGGGTAATTGCTGAACCTATGGACAGAATTGGTTTAGAAATATTCGGTTCATTGCTCCTTCCAGTGAGGCATGACAATAGTCTATCGTCTCAAACACCAATGGTAAGCTGCCACGAAGAATCCCATCAAAACCGATGGGTTATGTTGGTGATGTTGAGGGGCGAATCATAACAGTAGTGGGGTGGCAGTCTTCTTGAACAATACAGCTGGTTGAAATCGAATAGTAGTGATAGTATAGGCTAGACAATAGGGCAACCTCTCGCAGTAGGGTCGGGGAAGCAGCAACGATGCAGCTAACCCATGCTGGGGAGTGTCACTTAGAAGGTGCTTCCATAGTCTTCTCGCCGCTCTCGATGTCTGCTGTCTCGGACGTCACATCACTGGTCGATGCAGAACCCTTCCGGAAGAGAAACCGCGGCCAGCAGAAAGAGGTGTTAATAGCAACACCACGGTTAGGGTCAGCGTTGTCCTTGGCGGGCTTCCGATGCCGGAATATGGGCCAGAAGCAGATGATGGCCTTCGGGATGGTCTTGTCGTGCGTCTCGTCCAGCCGCTCATTCTCGGCCTCGAGTTTGTCCCTGACGCCATTACCATGCCGGAAGATGATGACACCAGCGAGGATGACGACCAGGCAAACCCACTCGAACCAGGTGATGGTATCAGCACCGATCAGCGGCCAACTGATAAGCGACATGAAGGCTGATAATGGTACTGTTAGTTTTAGACTAACGAATGTTAGCAAACTCGAACCGTAGCAGACGAGGAGATAGATGGTGATGTTGAAGCAGACGTTGATGATCATGAAGACAACGAAGGCGGGCATAGCACCTTGGGCGTGGAGGAGAGTCTGGAAACCGCCTGCCATGACGTCGAGTACATTCTCAGAGGTCCTTGATAGCTCTACCAAAATTGATATTGGGAAGACCCAAATGATACCAAAGGTATGATTGGAGCTGCTCACAGCGAAGACATTGAGGTTTTTGTTCTTATATCCGTGTTCCTCGGCATACTCAGAGTAATCATGAAACATAGCCTCCCTGATAACCTGGCCTAGAGCCTGGAAGAGGGTAGACAACAGACAGAGGATGGACATACCGATACTGCTAGAACCACCAGATGCCGAGGAGAGAACGGCAGAGGCGATGGTCATCGCAACGACCAACGCTACTCCCAATAGCTCTTCGGATATGTACCGGGCACCGAGCAGAATGCAGGACCACATCAGCGTGAAGGGGACCATTCCCTGTTGAAGTAAGTTAAATAGGATAATCGATAAGAAGGGTTGGGTCAGAAACATGAGGTTATCTCCGAGTACATCAGCAATGGAAGAGAAAAAAGTGTACTTGAACCCAGGCAGTCTAGCCCACCACCGCCGGAAGCCCTTTTTAGACTTGTCCACATCCTTCCGTGGGGTCCATACCCAAAGGAACTCCTCCTTGGTCATGATGTCCTTATGCGTGAGCTTGCTCACAACCCACAGAAGAATTAAGATGCACCAGTAGGTGGTGAAGTAGACGAATTGACTGATGATACTGGTAACGTAGCCAGAGGCGTCCCCGAGCGGCTGGGAACGGATCTTACCCGCAATAGTGTTGAGCGTTCCCGTAACAACAAGAATAACAATCAGTGTCGGTATTAGCAACTTGTGCCACGTAAACCGGTCTCTCCACGAAGTATGGGTTTTCTCCGTTGGCGCCTTCTCGGCGCTGCTGCTGCTCGTCGCTGGTTCGGAGGTCACTTCAGAAAACGACATTTCCGAGTGCCGAAAGAAATAAAATCTGCAACACGTGCCTCTTTGCCCAAACCTCGGACAATTATGAATGATAATCGAACAGAAAGACAAGCAGCACGCCGCCGCCACCCTCCAGAGTTCCTCCTGGGCTTATTGCTAGTTTAGCTGTGTGCTGCTGTCCCCCTCTCCGGTCCATCGCTAGAAGCCCTCTCACGCCTACGATGTCAAACCTGCTGGGAAAGTGTGGGGACCCAGGAAGGCTGCGAAGCCCTTCTTGTCGTGCGGTGTCTTCTATGAGGTGTAGGGAGGCTGCGTATGGCCTTGGACACAACTGGTAGTTGTCTCCGCCGGAACGAAACTTGATGTCACAAAAAAGGGGACAGGCGGTGTGCACGATGCCATCATCGACCTCGGATACTTCCCCGCTCAGTCCTCTTTCGCAGGGCCAGCTGATTACAAAATCCCGTATCTCACCGCTGTTCTCAGGTACCTATTCACAATGCTAAGGCTGCATTGTCTTTTTGTACTTGACGGAACGACTCACGCCTTGCTTGGCGTTGTCACTAAGGTTGGACTAGCCTTGCATGCCCTGGATAGAACTCCCTCAGGCTTCCTTTGATACGCCTGGAGACCCGCTCCTCCCTAGCAGGTCTTCAACAAGCAACAGGTCTTCAAGGAAGGCTCCGGCAGGGAACGATATGGTGAGATTGACGGACCCCAATTGGGAATAGTGAAAGTAGCGTCTAGTACGATTCACCGCCGCTAGCCTGGTCTGAGCCATGATCTTCTAGTTTTCTCAAGTAGCAGTCTTGCGTTTCTCCAGTATTGTTACCTCTGAATGGTGTCGTTGCCAGGCCGTTGGTGAGCCGCCGGACGTCCGGAGACACTCCCTAGGCGGCGGCGTCGTGGCCAGTGTGCTGCCCTTGTCCTTCCTGTTCACAACCCATCCTGGAGGGAGCACCAGCACGGTTCGCGTGAGTCGGACGAGTGCCCCGTCGAATCCCGAGAACCCTGGCTTCTGTCAGTCTGTGACATCCGTGGGTACCTCAACTGCTACCGACGTGGGAGAAGGGGCGGCAATGGTAGTAACGGAGAGAAGGGGTGAGCTCGGAGAGTGCTCGCCTCAGGCGGCTCACCGTGCTGTGTCCAGCCGATTTTGACGCCTGTGAATCACAGGCTATGATTGTACCATCGCGTGGCATTGTTATCAGAGTTAAGTCAGAGCATCTTTCTATTAAAAAATCGATAAGGTTTTGTGATTTGTTATCATCATCGGCTTCTCGCTAGCTTCGTCTTAAAACTTGTCAAAGAGGTCCAGCTGTTGAGCACAGTGGAGTAAGGCGATGGTCGTGGGTTCAATTCCCGGCTGGGGCAACTCATTAGAGTTTAAAGATATACGGAACCCCCAGCTTGCTTGTTTTCACCTCTTCAAAAATGCCGAGCGACGCCCCGTGGAGCCGCGGAGGGCACAATGCGATGGCCATAACCGATCTCTTTGGTAGTAGCACCAGTTGACGGGTGTGAGGCAGCGTTGCCCGTGAAGGTACCTTTGACGATGTACCCCACAGTGCTCGACTAGGGTTGGGTGCTGCTATGCGGGACAAGGGCTCGCTGTTCGCCATGTCCTCCCGGAGACTCAGCTTTAGACGCCGCTTTGGGTTCACCCTTTCGACCATCCGACTGTCGCAGTGGACGCTGCTCACCCTCTTGGGTGTCATCACAGCGCTCGTGGCCATCGGGGTGGAGTACTGCGTCGTGAATATGTAATACCAACGGCATTGGGTCGAGCGACTCGTGATCACTTTCAGTTTCAATTCGAGAGTGGACGCAGCGCTGTGGGTTTATTTTTTAACCGGTCCGATCCTGGCCATGGCTGCCGTTGCTTGCGTGTGCGTGCGCCTCCTCCCTTCTCTATCCAGCAGCTGTTGTCTCATCTCAGGCAGTTCGGTTCCCCGGCAGCAGTCGGCTCGGGTGTGCCTCAGATGAAAGTGACGCTTGTCGGCGAGGAGATCCCCAACCTCCTCACGCTCCGTAATAAACCGGCTGGAGGGGGTCGATGGACGAAGCTGTGCTGCTCCCGTCATAGCTCCACCCTGTGGATGCTGCCCATGGGCGTGGGCGGACTTTGTAGAATTTCGTATCCGAGCTCGAAGACGGTCCGATAGAGTCAGGCTGATGTGCCAGAGCTGTCGAGTTGCACCGTGTCAGGTACTCTGATATCCAAGGTGATCGGCCTGGGCTGCGGCCTGGCTGCTGGCCTGGTTATCGGCAGTGAGGGACCCTTTGTAAGCTGCCTTTCTCGAGTATCTTATCTCGACCATGGTTCTCCACAAGGTACACATATCCGGCTGCATCGCCAATGCCCTCAGCAGATACCTGCCCGAGAAGCAGTTCCGTCGGTAGCCTCCTTCGGTGATTCTGTCATCTGCCAGCTCGACCTCTAGATACTACACCTATGAGACCTTCCGCCTGCAGCTGCTAGCGGTGGCCGTCAGCACGGGTGTGACCGCCACCTTCGGGGCTCCAGTAGGTGGTGTCATATTTGCTGTGGAGGTGAGTTGCAGCGGCGGCGAGACTTGAGTATGGGATAGGGAATGGAACTTTCAGGAGCGCACGTTGAATTTAGCGTTTAGAAAGGGGATCTGGAAGCGGTGTATTGAACTGTTGCCGTGCCTCAGGTCACAGCCGTGTACTTTTTCGTCTCTAACCTGCCCAGGGCCTTCTATTCCTCCATCTGTTGCGTCCTGGTCTACCGTGTCACCAGGGAATCCGTAATGAGGCGAGGCTCCTGCTGACGGTTGGACTGTCCGTGTTGGTAGGGCCTCGTGGACCTGTTCGAAGTCGAAGATATGCCGGACTGGTCGCTCCACTGGGAGTTGGCCATATTCTGTATCCTCGCCGCCGTCTGTGGTGTCGTGGCGGGATTGCTGGTGTAAGCCCTCTCCCAGTACTCTCCCTATCCAGTCCTCCTCGCCAGGCACTGCATCGGCTACATCAATCGGTACACCACGAAGCTGCCGCCGGTGTGGCGATTCTTCTGGGCGGCTTCTGTGGTCTCCGCCATAGCCGGGATCTCCTGTGGGTAAGGGTTCGTTATAATGATTCGGGCAGGGATGGCGAAGGCAGGTTGCCGATACTTAAGCGTCTCGACAAGAAGCTCCTCACTTTGTTGTTCGCCTCCGATGACGATCCTTCTCGGGAATACTACGACACCATGAACAGCGTGGGGGAATTGGCGGTAGGCTGAGCATAGACCACCACCATCAGACCGGACACAGCCACCCTTCAGGCGCTCCTCGGCGTCAAGTGCGCGACCTTTATCCTCAGTCTCAGCTGTGAGATAGTCCGCTCATCCGACTCTGTTAGTTCTCCCGCCCTTCACAGGTTCTATACCGGCTGGTGTCTTCACCCCCACCTTCGTCATTGGAGCACTCTGTGGTCGCTTCACGGGTGTCGCCATGCATCAGCTCCTCCCTGATGCCGACCTAGCCTCACCAGCCTTGTAGGTGCCTTCTACCACCGCTGCCATCCCTCCCTTCCCTCGGTATCAGGTACTCCCTGATAGGTGCCGTGTCCGTGACCGCCGGGGTTACAAGGACCGTCTCAGTGGCAGTGATAGCCTTCGAGCTCACAGCCCAGATACACAACATGACTCCGATACTCCTATGTAGCCACCAGAGGCCTGCCAGTTCATGCAGCACCCTTTCGTTTGTCGAGGCACTCTGATATCGTATACTGTTTCTGCTATGCTCACCATCTCCATTTATGACGTCCTCCTGCACCTCCGCAATTTGCCGTATCTGCCTCACCTTCGGAAGAGCGATTTGTGAGCTGGCGGGGCGTTGGCTTCTTCTCGCCAGTTGCCTTCTGAGTGGCAGATACCATCAGACGTGCCGGGGTCTTATTATTCCAATTAACCGCAGCTTCTGCATCGCTGAGAGCGTGCGTGGTGGGTTGGGTGCTTCGACGGGCCATGATGGTTGATGCTCAATTTTATGCTACCCGCACGACTTTAACCTGCTGGTATATCCACAGCTGTGCAGTGGTCGCTTCCGCACAGGTATGGATGCCTCCCTGAGCGACGGTTACGACGCGGCCTTGCGCCTCCCGAAGGGCTGCGATAAAGTGCCTCTCGTCAGCTATGGCGTGGATGGGACAATGATGCATCTATTAGGTAAGCTGCTGGTCTGTGCTGATAGCGATTCACCCCTCGTTAGGTGTGGTGCCAGCGTCCGACATCATCAGCGAGGTTCGGAAGGCTATCGGGGAGAGTCAGATCCCTGAGGACATGCCCGATAGCGAGGTTAGGGACATCCTGTCCTTAAGACCACTGGAGCTGGATAGTAAGCTATGAGCCACTCCCCACAACGCTAGGTCGCGCGTGACTCAGGTCTTCTCACGAAAGTCGGTAAGGCGACGGACTGGTCTCCAGTAGTGGTACCGGAAACGCTACCAGTGGCCCGAGTGCAGTACCTCTTCACTATGCTTCGTCTCAAGTCCGTATTCGTCACGCAGGCCGGTACGAACGACCTCGTCGGTGTGGTTACTAAAGTAGGGCTCCTGGTGCTTCGCTCCGCCTTGTAACGCAGTCTGTTAGGAGTGCTTCGATGCCTCCGCTGAGGAGCTGATCCAGTGGGGTGAAGGGAGGCCTCAGGGGGGCAGCAGCTACCGGCCGCCGCCAAGGCCCGGCTCCTACTCGGTAGGCCACTCGGACTCCTGCCGGTGAATCGAAAGTTTTTCTCAGCGGTCCTGGGCGGAGGATTGGCAGTTGTCCTACGGCGCCAGTACCCAGCCGAGCAGGGATGGACACTCTGCGCCTGCAGCCATTGGTGAGGACTCGCAGCGATGGGCCCCACCTGGAGACATAGAGGCACCAGTCACCATAGACACGGTCCTCTGGGAGGACAGCAGCAGCAGTGCACCCTCCGATACGAAGCCTCCATTCAACCTCAACTGTAAGACCTCCACGGGTGTATGCCCGTACCACCGTTTATTTGGTCAGACTCTAACCAGGATACCAGCGCGACTCGTCACGGCGAGTACACTGGGGACCTCTCGTCACCACAGTCGCCCTCAGATGCCCACGACGATCGCTTCACGAGACGCGTCGCACCAGCAGCAGCCGGGGCTGACCCTAGCCCGTCAACCTCGGTATCTTCTAAGAATACATCTTGAACCATTCTAATGTCTCATTTTTGTTCATCTAGCACCGCCACCACAGTGAAGAAGAGTATCTTTCAACTTTTATATATTCATGGAGCTCATTAGCTCCAGCTGTGAATCCTCTGCAGTCGTCTGATGGGGGTATCTTTCCACGCGCCACCAGGCTAACGTCTTCTATTCTCTCCTATTGTTTTCAATCTCCCATCAGCCTCATCTTCGTCACAGTAATATCTTTTGCTGCGCGGAAGCGTCGTCTTGCGTTACACAGTGTTGGTTCAATTCCTCATCATCGGCAGTGTAATGATAGCTCCCTCGTTGCTGGTCACTGGTGGCCTCGGTCCGTCGGCAGCCAAAGCACAGGGTCGATCAGGCCGCCAGCTGCTCCGTGCTGCTCGGTTGCTCTCTCGGGAGTCGGAGATCTCGCCGCTACGGTGGCTGGAGGTCAGCGATGGCACTCTGGACCTCGCCAAGCGGCGGACTGGTATCCGACTGGTAGAGGCGCTAGAGGTAGGCCGGGAGGCCCCGCTGCCCTCAGAAGAATCTTTGGTCTTTGGTTGACGTACCCGAAAAAATACGGAAAAAAGCTCGGGCTGGGGTTCGAACCCGAGAAGTTAGTGCCGAGCTCCGGTTTTTCGTTACGAAGGCCTAGTAGCTTCTCTGTTGCAGGTTGGTCGTCTGATGGCCCTGTCGAACGTAGCAGACACTAGTCTGAAATCAGCCCTGTCAGAGTGGGTTGCTGAGAACCGAGACGAGGTGACCCCCTCCTCGCCGAGGGCTCGACTGTCCTCGACGTTCTAGGATACCGTCAGGACCGAAACTGTGCTACAGGAAGCTCGTCTAGCGATGGAGGTCCTCGGCTCGGATGACCCGGCCTGTACGAAAGCCTGCAGGAGAATTCTTCGGCGTGCGAAGGATATGAATCCAGGAGACCTGGTTAGTGCCACGCGCAGGGTATCTTCGACCTTTGGTGGTCTAGGTGGTGGCGTGGTCGCTGCTGAGCGAGGCTAGCCTATCATATAGGGAATGGTCCTTGTTGCTTCTGTCGACGTTATCCCGAGTGCAGCCGATGACCTTCATACAGGTGACCTCGAGAGGCTCTTTGCGCCGGATCGTCTCTTGTCGCAGGCTGCTCAAATAGCGACGGTGCTGGTGGAGACCCGCTCGCAGGAGTGGCAACAACAGGTTGACAACGCTGACCTCGTTATCACTCTCAATAGCGTAGCTCAGCCATGATTCCGTCACGCGCCACGAAATTATCGTCGTCAGATTTTGGCCAGTCACCAGGCATCCCTGTGCGACTCCTTGCCCTTACCTTCCCTCCTGAGGGTGCTCGAGACGATGGCTGCGGTAGAGGCCGCCCCCAGTGAGTTCCGCAACCAGCAGCGGCTGCTAGAGCAGGCCTTGCTAGAGCGGACAAAAGGCTGGCCGGGCGGTGGGACGCGTGAGGGTCTCCCAGTTTATACGCGAGCGATCTCAGACCTTCCGAGGCGACTGGACTGCGGGGCACTCGTCCGATTGCTCGGTCGGTATCTTGAGAAGACCCACTTGGAGCGGATAGCTCAGTGGGCGGCCCTTAACGCTAAGAGACAATCGATCATGACGGCTGAGGATCTCCTTCTCATACGGGACAAGTGCATGGAGGTGAGTCCAGCAGCACCCGCTGTTGCATCCTCCGGTGACCTCAGGTGGGGTTGGATGACACGAGCGTCATCGATGAGGCCCTTCGGTGGTGGCTGTGCTTCAAGTGGAAGTTCGACGCAGCTGGAGAGCATGCTGCTGCTGATGACGATGGCGGCGTGTCACGAAATGTTTCTGCCTACCAAGGGCGTTCTGTGTTCGTCTTGTCATCGTACAGCGTCGCCGGTCTTTCGCTGATGAGTTTAATCCTGTCGGTTCGCGTGCAAGCGCAGCCGCCAGTCTGCACTCGGCTCTTCCTAAAGATGTTCGGCGACGAGATGCTGCAGCATCCGGACTACGCTGAGGGGCAGCTGATAACAGTAGGGCAGCTGGGCGCAAGACCGACGTGAATGGGGTTGGGCAGGTGCTGTTGGAGACGCGAGAGGCGATGACGGTGGTGTCCCAGACGACCAAGCGGATTTTGGAGGAGATCGATAGAATGACGGCCGAGGCTGTGAGGGTCTGCCGTCGAGTGGCTAGGAGTTGAGCTAGCAATCGACTTCCTCGCAATAGATAAACACAATATTAAACTTAGACTTCCTCGCAATAGATAAACCACAATATTAAACTTAGACTTCCTCGCAATAGATAAACACAATATTAAACTTAGACTTCCTCGCAATAGATAAACACAATATTAAACTTAGACTTCCTCGCAATAGATAAACACAATATTAAACTTAGACTTCCTCGCAATAGATAAACACAATATTAAACTTAGACTTCCTCGCAATAGATAAACACAATATTAAACTTAGACTTCCTCGCAATAGATAAACACAATATTAAACTTAGACTTCCTCGCAATAGATAAACACAATATTAAACTTAGACTTCCTCGCGAAAAGATAAACACAATATTAAACTTAGACTTCCTCGCAATAGATAAACACAATATTAAACTTAGACTTCCTCGCAATAGATAAAACACAATATTAAACTTAGACTTCCTCGCGAAAGATAAACACAATATTAAACTTAGACTTCCTCGCAATAGATAAACACAATATTAAACTTAGACTTCCTCGCGAAAGATAAACACAATATTAAACTTAGACTTCCTCGCAATAGATAAACACAATATTAAACTTAGACTTCCTCGCAATAGATAAACACAATATTAAACTTAGACTTCCTCGCAATAGATAAACACAATATTAAACTTAGACTTCCTCGCAATAGATAAACACAATATTAAACTTAGACTTCCTCGCAATAGATAAACACAATATTAAACTTAGACTTCCTCGCAATAGATAAACACAATATTAAACTTAGACTTCCTCGCAATAGATAAACACAATATTAAACTTAGACTTCCTCGCAATAGATAAACACAATATTAAACTTAGACTTCCTCGCGAAAGAGTCTATCACGATATATAATCATCTATTGAGTAGATGATAACCAATCAATATTATCTCATTCATCATCCGTGCGCTCTTGGTGACCAGCCGGTACGGGAAAGTTCGTCAAAATGCGTCCTGCAGGGAGGTGTGTGGCGACTGGGGCAGCAGGTACCACTGATCGAGAAAGAGCTCGGAGACGTCAAGTTCCTTTTCGTCGATCCATCAACACTGCGGCTGTAAAGTCATACGCTCTACCTTTGTGTGAACTCCGTCGGGTGGCAGATGTGAGAGTTCGGGTGAGGAGGTCAGCTCGCTGGACTTCGACCCTTTTGATGAGAGGCTCACCCGCAAGCTCGGATTCTCAGTGGTCGAACTTGGCTGCTGCAGGGCCTTGGCGGTAGCTCGGTATGGTACCAGTGACCCATCATTCCCTCTTCCCAGTCCCCTGGCTTCGGAGCTCGTCTGCAGGTGGCCTACTTCTTACTATATGGTCACCCGATTGAGACCCGTCATATAGTTCCGATTCTAAGGCGGGCCTTCGAGCCTCCTCCGGGATTCAGTTTTTGAGCTATTCCGAGCGGGCTTTGGGTTGAGTGCTGCCTTGCAGCGGTAACCTCCCGTCCGCTGTTCGGATGTGCTTCGCTGAGTCGCAGCGCTCTGCATCACAGGGTGCTGTAGTAAACCTGTCCGAACGTAAAAAGACTTGTGGAAGTCAAACGTGCCAACAATCATTGTGTGTGATTTTGAAGTCCAACGTCGACATTTAGCACACAGTCTACAGCAGAGATTCATGTCAACCTGTCTCTCGGTCAACTCCCACTCGATATAAGTTTCCACAGCATACGGGGGAGATACAGACCACTTCACGACTGTGCCACCCGAATAGGGATATATCCAGATCACCAGCCTCATTGATGGCAGCAAGGGGTGATGTCAATTTTTCTGTCAGTCGACTCCCACTCCATATGAGTTCCCACAGCACACAAAGGTAATAAAGACCACTTCACGACAACGTCACTCGAGAAAGGAAAAGAGCAGATCATCAGCCTCATTGGTAGCAGCAGAGATTCATGTCAACCTTTCTCTCCGTCAACCATCGGGTTTCACTCGATATGAGTTTCCAGAGCACATTGAGGTGAGACAGACCACTTGACGACTATCTCGCCCGAGTGAGGATATGTTTGGATCATCAGCGTCACTGGTAATCTACCAGTGGCAAACGCGAAGACTGATGTCGAACCTTTTTGTCCGTCGACTCCCACGCGACATGAGTTTCCACCGAACATGAATGCGATACAGGGCATTCCGAGGCTATGCCATGCGAGTAAAGAAAAGGTTAGATCATCAGCCTCATTGGTAGCAGCAGAGATTCATGTCAACCTGTCTCTCGGTCAACTCCCAACCGATATGAGTTTCCACAGCATACGGGAGAGATACAGACCACTTCACGGCTGTGCCACCCGAATAGGGATATATTCAGATCATCAGCGTCATTGGTAGACGTAAAGAGTAATTTCAAGCTTTTTGGCCGTCGACTCCCACGCCAAATGAGTTTCCACAGCACACAAAGGTGATAAAGACCACTTCACGACTACGTCACTCGAGTAAGGAAAATACCAGATCATCAGCCTGATTGGTAGCAGCAGAGATTCATGTCAACCTTTCTCTACGTCAACTCCCACTCGATATGAGTTTCCACAGCATACGGGGGAGATACAGACCACTTCACGACTGTGCCACCCGAATAGGGATATATCCAGATCACCAGCCTCATTGATAGCAGCAAGGGGTGATGTCAATTTTTCTGTCAGTCAACTCCCACTCCATATGAGTTCCCACAGCACACAAAGGTAATAAAGACCACTTCACGACAACGTCACTCGAGAAAGGAAAAGATCAGATCATCAGCCTCATTGGTAGCAGCAGAGATTCATGTCAACCTTTCTCTCCGTCAACCATCGGGTTTCACTCGATATGAGTTTCCAGAGCACATTGAGGTGAGACAGACCACTTGACGACTATCTCGCCCGAGTGAGGATATGTTTGGATCATCAGCGTCACTGGTAATCTACCAGTGGCAAACGCGAAGACTGATGTCGAACCTTTTGTCCGTCGACTCCCACGCGACATGAGTTTCCACCGAACATGAATGCGATACAGGGCATTCCGAGGCTATGTCATGCGAGTAAAGAAAAGGTTAGATCATCAGCCTCATTGGTAGCAGCAGAGATTCATGTCAACCTGTCTCTCGGTCAACTCCCAACCGATATGAGTTTCCACAGCATACGGGGGAGATACAGACCACTTCACGGCTGTGCCGCCCGAATAAGGATATATTCAGATCATCAGCGTCATTGGTAGACGTAAAGAGTAATGTCAAGCTTCTTGGCCGTCGACTCCCACGCCAAATGAGTTTCCACAGCACACAAAGGTGATAAAGACCACTTCACGACTACGTCACTCGAGTAAGGAAAAGACCAGATCATCAGCCTGATTGGTAGCAGCAGAGATTCATGTCAACCTTTCTCTACGTCAACTCCCACTCGATATGAGTTTCCACAGCATACCGGGGAGATACAGACCACTTCACGACTGTGCCACCCGAATAGGGATATATCCAGATCACCAGCCTCATTGATAGCAGCAAGGGGTGATGTCAATTTTTCTGTCAGTCGACTCCCACTCCATATGAGTTCCCACAGCACACAAAGGTAATAAAGACCACTTCACGACAACGTCACTCGAGAAAGGAAAAGACCAGATCATCAGCCTCATTGGTAGCAGCAGAGATTCATGTCAACCTTTCTCTCCGTCAACCATCGGGTTTCACTCGATATGAGTTTCCAGAGCACATTGAGGTGAGACAGACCACTTGACGACTATCTCGCCCGAGCGAGGATATGTTTGGATCATCAGCGTCACTGGTAATCTACCAGTGGCAAACGCGAAGACTGATGTCGAACCTTTTGTCCGTCGACTCCCACGCGACATGAGTTTCCACCGAACATGAATGCGATACAGGGGCATTCTGAGGCTATGTCATGCGAGTAAAGAAAAGGTTAGATCATCAGCCTCTTTGGTAGCAGCAGAGATTCATGTCAACCTGTCTCTCGGTCAACTCCCAACCGATATGAGTTTCCACAGCATACGGGAGAGATACAGACCACTTCACGGCTGTGCCACCCGAATAGGGAATATATTCAGATCATCAGCGTCATTGGTAGACGTAAAGAGTAATTTCAAGCTTTTTGGCCGTCGACTCCCACGCCAAATGAGTTTCCACAGCACACAAAGGTGATAAAGACCACTTCACGACTACGTCACTCGAGTAAGGAAAGTACCAGATCATCAGCCTGATTGGTAGCAGCGGAGATTCATGTCAACCTTTCTCTACGTCAACTCCCACTCGATATGAGTTTCCACAGCATACGGGGAGATACAGACCACTTCACGACTGTGCCACCCGAATAGGGATATATCCAGATCACCAGCCTCATTGATAGCAGCAAGGGGTGATGTCAATTTTTTTCTGTCAGTCAACTCCCACTCCATATGAGTTCCCACAGCACACGAAGGTAATAAAGACCACTTCACGACAACGTCACTCGAGAAAGGAAAAGACCAGATCATCAGCCTCATTGGTAGCAGCAGAGATTCATGTCAACCTTTCTCCGTCAACCATCGGGTTTCACTCGATATGAGTTTCCAGAGCACATTGAGGTGAGACAGACCACTTGACGACTATCTCGCCCGAGTGAGGATATGTTTGGATCATCAGCGTCACTGGTAATCTACCAGTGGAAAACGCGAAGACTGATGTCGAACCTTTTGTCCGTCGACTCCCCACGCGACATGAGTTTCCACCGAACATGAATGCGATACAGGGCATTCCGAGGCTATGTCATGCGAGTAAAGAAAAGGTTAGATCATCAGCCTCATTGGTAGCAGCAGAGATTCATGTCAACCTGTCTCTCGGTCAACTCCCAACCGATATGAGTTTCCACAGCATACGGGAGAGATACAGACCACTTCACGGCTGTGCCACCCGAATAGGGATATATTCAGATCATCAGCGTCATTGGTAGACGTAAAGAGTAATTTCAAGCTTTTTGGCCGTCGACTCCCACGCCAAATGAGTTTCCACAGCACACAAAGGTGATAAAGACCACTTCACGACTACGTCACTCGAGTAAGGAAAATACCAGATCATCAGCCTGATTGGTACCTACTTAGTTGTGAGTGAATGCTTCCGAGAACTAATAATACCCCGTCGCCAATGTTGAGTGGTGAAACGCAAGACGGCATGCCTTCGAGACATCGATAACCCACTTGGTTGTGAGTGATTACTCCCGAGAACTAATAATACCCCGTCGCCAAGGTTGAGTGGTGGAACGCAAGACGGCATGCCCTCGAGACATCGATAACCCACTTAGTTGTGAGTGATTACTCCCGAGAACTAATAATACCCCGTCGCCAAGGTTGAGTGGTGGAACGCAAGACGGCATGCCCTCGAGACATCGATAACCTACTTAGTTGTGAGTGATTACTCCCGAGAACTAATAATACCCCGTCGCCAAGGTTGAGTACTGGAACGCAAGACGGCATGCCTTCGAGACATCGATAACCCGCTTAGTTGTGAGTGATTACTCCCGAGAACTAATAATACCCCGTCGCCGAGGTTGAGTGGTGGAACGCAAGACGGCATGCCCTCGAGACATCGATAACCTACTTAATTGTGAGTGATTACTCCCGAGAAAAAATAATACCCCGTCGCCAAGGTTGAGTGGTGGAACGCAAGACGGCATGTCTTCGAGACATCCATAACCTACTTAGTTGTGAGTGAATGATTCCGAGAACTAATAATACCCCGTCGCCAAGGTTGAGTGGTGAAACGCAAGACG